>JARWCS010367793.1:0-18281 GCA_034783895.1 Geukensia demissa | reverse complement strand
ATTAAAAAATATCATGAAGTATAACTGAACTTGGGCGGGTTTGTAAATCAAGTTGATGATCTGAATTAGTATCGAGTTATTAGTCGTAATATGGTTGGAAGTGGTGTTGGGTGATAAAGGGACACCTGAATTTCCAGATGGCACCGTGTCCGTGATGTCGTCTTGTCCGGACCTTTTTATACTGGGCGACGTCCGAGCAACTTATTGTTGTATTACCAGTAACAGGTCCATAACTAGTTTAGATACCATATGGATCACCCAATTCTTGATGGTGACCATAGAATATTAGGAGGGATGATTTCAACCTTGATTGGATGTATCCGTGTTGCAGTAAATTATTTGACAACAGCAATGCTCTCTCCAGAAAATCCTGATACTTGGAACAGGCACAAGAGTATCGAATCAACTGAGAGACATAAACCCTGTAGGCAGGGGAAGCAGGAATATTGCCACATAAATACAGGAAGTTTACAAAAGAAAGTTGATTTTTTAGTATTACATCCACCAAAGTTCAATAAGTTGGCATTCCCAAATGGATAATTTATTTGATAACATGATATGGGGATCCTCAAAAGAACCAATAATGGGATCACTTTAGTATTTGCAAATCAAAAGACCACTCCAATCCTCAAGATTATTCATACAGTCACCTTCATAGGTGTAGGCACCACAGGACCACTCCAACAGTCAGTTAGTTTTATAATCACTTTAGTACAGTGATCATTAATTAAAGGACCATCCCTATAGTCATCTGATATTGAACATTAATATATATTCACTTTATTATGAGGTCACCAAAGGACCACTCAAACAGTCAAAACTGTTATTACCAACAGATCACTCATATAATCAATTTGGACTTTTGTCTCTTAGTAACTCTAAATGATCTTTTTGTTGTTTTGGTTTGTGTTACTCCAGCTTTAGTTTTCAGTGTAGTGTTGTGTGTTCTATGTTTGTCTTTCGTTTCATTTTGTTGGCCATGGTCTTGTCTGTCTTCCGACTTAACGATTTCCCCCTTTGGTATCTTCGAATTCCTTTTATGACATCCATCAAAACATGTCCGGTTTGATTTAGTGTAAAAATATCATAAATAGTCAATGAAAACAAGGTGTTGTGCAAGTGTCAAAACTGTCAAAGTATCAAAGCATATAGGACAAAAATTTCACAAAATAATCACTGAAATTAGCTTTGGTGTAAATTATTGAGCAGACAGAATATGTTGACACCAATACCAACGAACACAATATTTAAAGATCTTAGAATAGTATTAGTTAGACAACCTTAATGTTTAAGTTTATTCAAGTAATTGACAAGTCCCAATGTGTTGTTTTAAAATTTACGAGCTTTATTTACAATATTTCCATAAAGTTTTGGTGTGATATACAGTATTTTATCAATTTTCTTCAGGTGCAACCAAACTTATATTTATGAAAGAATTTTGTAAAAGTTTTAACCACTTTATGGTAACGAGATCCTTGAATTAATAATTTGCTGGTAAAATAAAGATTACATTCACTAAAATCTAAAACATCACTGCATACCCGGCGAAACTGACAAGTTGAGAAAGATATACACCATATGAAAGAGTCAAAGGGACGTGTCAAGGAAAGGAAAAATTCTCAATAATGAATGAGAAATCACCTCTCTTATCGTATATTTTAGTTTTATTTTTACCTTGTCATACCGAAACATTTAAATCAAGAAAGGGACAACTGCTGCTGTCCTGATTAGTTTTATGTAAGGTTAGTTCTCTGGGATAAATAGTATTGACATATTTTGAGGTTATTAACTGCTAAGATAGCGGTAAGTTTTATTGAATTTATCTATCTTTGTGGATTTTGGCCACAAACTGGGATTCATAACAGTAAAGGAAAAAGTGTGCAAGAATTTTTTTGTCATTACGGTTTAAATTCTATTAAATGTCATTTTTCCAATAGCAATATACCGTATAAAACAATTTCCTTGGCATAAGGGATTAGATTTACTTATTCACGATTTTTGTATTATAATCATCTTTGAATAAGGTCAACTGCTTTATCAATAACGGCCAGTGTGTGTATTCTTAAATTTGTAATAGGCTTGTTTTTGTCTTGTTGTATGTATAATAACCTGTTAAAGCATTCTTTAAAAAATTAACAAACATCTTTAATTTAATGAAAAAGAGACACGTATAACACACACGTAAGAACTACTTGCTCAATTGGATGCAGAATTATATCTTGGCCAATCAAGATGGCCGTTACAGTCTAACTTAGTTTAGCATAGGATCCTGCGGGAAATTAATTAAAAAATCTTGTCTGGATCTACCTGCTCAATTAAAACCAAACTTTGGTGAAATATTCACTTTCAGAATTATATAAGATTGTCCCACCTACAAACATAAATGGCTGACTAGTCCAAACTTAGTTTCAATCAGAACTCAATGGGATTTTCATTAAAAATCTTCTTATCTAAAATGGCTTATTCTATATCGGAACAAAAGTTCAATGGAAAGGTTTAAATGTCGACTTTGGCTTGGTAACTGTGTACCAGGTGAATGAATACAGCTCCTGGAAGCCTCTGGTTTATCTCTCATTCTTTGCAAGTAATGAAGGTGGTTGATAGTTACGCTTGCTTGATTGAGGAAAAGATTATTACCGAAGTACCGGTCCATACAAGGACACATTTAAGTACAGTCGAAAAGAACAGCTATACTCACACCATCTCCATGTAAATTCTACAGTCAAAGCCATATTACCCAGTGCATAAGTTTTCTTATAATACAATGTAATTTCTCTCTGTATCTGTATTTACCACACTTCCACAAAAAAGCTCTCATTAAGCTTGCTTAATGTGAAGTTTATGAAATACATTCAGGAAAAACTACATTTAAATGCTTAACAAACCAATTTTTATGTTATTCAGGGAATGGCATACCTTCACCACAGCCCAGTTAGATTTCATGGTCGATTGAGCAGTACAAATTGTGTGATAGACAGCCGGTTTATGTTGAAGCTGACTGATTATGGACCATTTTCATTGTTTCAGAGGGAAAAACAACATATGATTAATCATAAGGCATTAAACAAAAACAGTAAGTTTTGTTATAGATTAGGAAAAATAATCAAAACAGCCACGCTGCACATCCTCCCGCTACTCTTGTGTTTGATTGTATAAATAGTGTAACGACCAATACGAACTATTTGAAATTTTATGTAGCCAGCGAACACGTGGCTGAAATTTATTTTAGTTTATTTTACCAAATGCCTATGGTAACTTTTGAACCATGTCGTCAAAAATCGTCTGGTGTAGTATTTTGTTATTTTATTTTTTTATGGCATGTATACATTGCATTGCACAATAACTTCCTATATTTGAACGCCTATAATAAAATAAAAGGATAATATAAACATATAAAATCACTTTTCTTGCAAGCATTACCCCTTTGGTATCTTCGAATTCCTTTTACGTCATGCAGAAGCGACGAATTTGACCTATTGAAGGGTTTTCAAACAATACGTTTGAAATGTTAATACAATATTGTGTTTTACCTGAAAGGGCTCAGTCCAGTGGTATCCTTCCGTCATAGCGATTTATAATTTATGGTGCTTATATGACCCAGTGCGATCCCCAGGTGGCGTATAGGGGGCGCCCTCTCGCTGGGGGCTGTCGGGTTATAAAACAGAAAGCCTGGCCGTTGACCATAGTGGGTGACGTGTGCGGAGAATGTCACTCTTCATGTACGTAAAAAATCCTTTTTGTAAATTTCGAATAAGAAGGCTAATGCCGCTACAAAAAACTAAATGTTTCGTCCCTTCCCATCCTTCCCATTTTCAGTAACAGCCAAAAGCCGTTGTCCTGTTGTGTCCCACCCCACCTCTTTCGATCATTTGGATAATTGTTGAATTTCGAACTTGTTATTGTTCTGAATATGTATGGTTAAAAATTTGCTGCAATTAAACTATCATTTTCAACTGATTCCAGGTGTGTGTTCGATGCGTATATTAAAATCCGTAAATAAGGGTATTTTTCAATTTCGCCGTTGGACTTAAAGCGAAATGAGATAACAAGGCCTTTTCTTATATGAAATGTACTACTGAATAAGATACTTATTTCTTCATTAAATGTTGACTAAGAATATATTTTGTTAAGGGTTTTTTGATGACCCCCTGGGATGCTCCTTGTTTTTTATATTAAGAATATATATGGTGCAGAGGTTGGTATTTGAACCGTCTTTTAGATAATTTTTTTATTCAAAATAAGTGAAACGGAAACAAACCTTGGGGTTGCCCATTTAAATTGTATTTTCATGCTGACTAAAAATATATATGGCATAGGGGGATCTGAACGGTTTTTAATTAACATAACTTTCAAAATGAGGGGATGTGGCCTGCCCCAGTGATGACCATTTTACTCAACATATGATGACATATACTAAGATAATATATACTCTGTATAGTTTATGGGTAGTAATCAAAATTGGTTTTGTAATAATAATAATAATAATATTGAACCCTTAGGCTACGAACCCCGGGGGAGCATTATCAAAATTCCGAGAATTTCATACACTCAACACCTGCAGTGTGATTACTAAGCCAAGTTTTTGTTCAGTATCCCAAATATACAGAGAGAAGCTGCTTGAAAAAGGACACATGAAGACTTGGGCTACATGTGTTTCCCAGCCCCTGCATCAATTGTCAAATTACGAAATTCTTGACACATTAAATATTTAAAGTGCAATTACATACCCAATTTTCAGTTCCGTATTCCATATAAACCGCGAGGAGTTGTATGCCAAATGATGTACGAACCACGAGCCTATTTGTTTAGCCGAGCCCGAAGGGAGCTATTGAAAATAAACATATTTATGAGCATGCTATTGATATCCAGAAAATTTGTTTTAAAACTTATGTTTCAGAACTTTTGTGGACTGCTCCTGAGATTTTGCGTAATGAAGGATGTAAACTTCGACTAGACGCAGAGACGTATGCTAAAGGCGATGTATATAGTTTTGGAATTATCTGTCACGAAATAATAATGCGGTGTGCCCCATTTGAAGGATGCGAACTTGAAGTTGAAGGTAATTTGTTAGTCACGACATTCGTTTAAGTTTATGTTTCGTTCTCTGTTTAGGTGAGGTGTGAATTTAGTTTTAAATAACCGTTTTAGCGAATAGGAACATATTTGTCGTATTTTAATGATTTCATTGAATAAAAGTATATTCCTAGACGGTACTTTAATTTAACAATAGAAAAAGGGTGGATTTCGCACAACAATTCAAACGCAAAAAGTATCCATAAACTTGTTTCAGGTAGATTGAATCTTTCAAAAAATAATTAGATCATTTAACCACCAGAAACGAAAATATAAATATCCATTTACAGAGATATTGGAAAAAGTGAAGGAACCCCCAGGACTAGATGGCCCTTTAAGACCAAAGATTTGCAAAGAGTCGTGCAAAGGAGAACTTGCTGAGGTTATGAAAAAGTGTTGGTGTGAAAATCCTATGTTACGACCATCGTTCAAGACTGTAGGAGGAATAATCAGAAAAATTAGTGTGTTCGTATTACTTTATTTTCTTTTTTGTATGTTGAGGAGTATTTTTAGGTTTTACTTCAATGTTTTTTTTTTATTTAAAAGATATCCGCCACATAGCTCATTTGTTAAATGCTGGGTAAAGACATAAATGTATACCTTTGCTTAAGTATACGCAACAGCTAACCTACAAAATTATAAATTTGTTCATTTTACACATGCACTGCTTCAACATGTTCTAGATATCTTTATTTTTATATCAATTCAGAGGTAAAGATCAAAATATTTTGGACAATCTGATGAAAAGAATGGAACAATACGCAAACAATCTAGAATCATTGGTAAATGAACGAACTCGTGCTTATATGGAAGAAAAGAAAAGAGCCGAGGACCTTCTTCATCGCCTATTACCACCGTATGTACATCAAATATATATATGGTTTTAATAATCTACAAAAAGGCGTAGTACATTTTTTAGTTATATTTAAGAGGCAACCAGAAAAGATATGAACATTACTTTTTATCTTCAACGTATGTAGTACAAAATGAATTTATTTAACATTGGTAATTTTGTATTTTAAAAATAAACAAACGAATTATTTGAATTATTTCTTGTTTATATAAAATAATAATGTTGTCTACATTCCGTAAATCTTTTGTTAGAAATCTATTATAAAGAGCCTAAAGTGTCTCATTCATTGAAAATACAACATTATGGAAAAAAGAGCGTACAAAAAGCAAACACCACCACACAAAACATTAAACGGGAAATTAAAGATAGGTGAAAACAACGGGATTATTCAGATGTTTAAATAGTTTGAAAGGAATTGCGATATTTCTGTGTATCTTAATCCACTCGCTGGCTGCTAACTTTCTTTTTTAGTTTACTGGAATTTTGCTATTTCATTTCACTGATGTTGTCTCAAACAATTTGGTATTTTGTATTTGATTTTAATTTTAAAATGTACATGTACAATCTCGAGGCTTTTTGGAAAACTAAAAATGTGTAGTTATAATATTAACGCCTATAACCTATGGAATACATTAATTTTAGCCGCTTCAAAGAGAAACTGTTTGCCTCTCCGTGATTAGACATGTTGATGTATGACTTTTAATGTTTGTAAGTTGGAGGGTTGGGATAAAACAAAACAAGTTTAACACCGTCATTTTTGTAAGTTGATAAATGTTGAACTTCGTATGCACCAAATATTTGCCCGATACTTAGAATACAAAATTACCAATGTTGAATTATATCTAGAATTTTAGTATGCTCTATGTACATTTCAAGGAGTAACCTCTCATCAGTAGCATTAGAACCAAAAAACATAGGAAGTCAAAGATCCAAATTTAACAAAAGAAGTTGGTCTTTGTACTTATTTCCCAGTTTTCATTACTTTATTAGGATTTTTGTATTGGCTGTTATAAAGTATCTGGATCGGGTTTGACCTATTGAACCCTTGTATAGGCTTTGTAGAGATCAGATGTTGCTATTGTCCATGCTCTATTTTAATGGGATGCAATCTCCTTGATGGTAGCTCAATATCTGCCATTTTATTGAGCTATATTGATCAGGTATAAAATATTGATGAGGATACATTTGCTAAGAATGAAGATAATAAGATAAAATTTATAACCGACTTGAACCATTGTCCTCTGTACTAAAGTTCAATACATATTTGTTTTTATAGATTTGTTGCAACGAAGTTGTCATCTGGACAAGCCGTTGACCCTGAAGCATTTGCTTCAGTTTCCGTGTATTTCAGTGACGTTGTAGGGTTTACAACACTTGCTTCACTCAGCACACCTTTACAGGTAATATGATTCTAATACAGGTACACTATATTTATTAAGCACAACATACTTTTCAAAATGATTATTTTGTGGTTTTGTGTCGGATTTATCTGATAATCATGTTATGCATTTTTCTTTCAGAAATTGTCTACAAAAAGTGTTTATTAATATTTAAAAAGTAAAATTGTAATGTCTGACCTAAAATAAAGAAAACAAATTATTTGTCTAAAATTATGATGTCGTAATGATGCCAGCATATTTAACGATATTACCTTTATGGGAAAACAAAACATCCTGTACCTTCCTGAAAAAACAAACAAATTTAAATAAGTTGTGACTTACCTAATGTTCAGCATGATTAAAGTTGTCTCTTATCTATGCACAAATATTTTAGTACAAAAATTAACATCTGAAAGACCCAAAGATGTTATTCAAATAAACAAAAAGACATTTTTATAAAGTTTCCTTTCGTATGACCAATTGTACACTCATGTAAAGAGTGTTTTAATCACAAGTTATTGCTTTAGCTACATAATCTCTTGAATTAATAATTTAAATTTCCAAAAAATTTTCCCGGCTAATGCAAGTTTTTCTGTTATAGTCAGTCACGAGCATTGCATAAGACAAATTAAATAGTATCTTAGAACCCCTTGTTTAAAAAACAAGTGTGTCACAAAATAATGGGTACTTTTTCCCGTGCAATCTTTTTGAAATACAAAATTACCAATGTTAAATAAATATGGAAAATTTAGTTATGCTTTATGTATATTTCGAGGAGTAACCTCTCATCAGTAGCATTAGAACCGAAACATAGGAAGTCAAAACAATATTCTTATTATCCACGCGCTTGCTAAGTGACGGGCTCATTTTTTGGTGTTCGGCGTACGTCAAGGTTAATCACAGCAACTTCTAAACACATAAAAAATACTATGGTTATTGATTACAGCATGTGTGGACACTATTCCGAAGGCTTCGGATTTTCAAGAAGTTTTTTAACGTATTCAGTAGCTCATTTTTATTGTGAGAAACATTAGAGCAGCGAGCGGATATGATGCTTTGACTAGTGGTTTTTACTATTATAATTATGGATTTCAGGTTGTGGATCTGTTGAATGATTTGTATACTTGTTTTGATAAAATCATCAGTGAATATGACGTTTATAAGGTAAGACAAATAGTAACATCTCATAAAGACGATTCAGTTGCTTAAAGCAGCCAAATTGAATACTCCTTTTAGAAAACAGAATTGAGGTTATATAATTTCTACTGTATCGGCACTGTAATCTAATGAAATATATGCCTGGTACAGTTTAGTGCTGAAATTAGATCGGATTTTGTAAATATATTAAAATCAAATTTGAATTGCCAATATTTTATGGTCCGGATAACTTTGGAATTCCTTTTTCCCCTTTAACTTTTTTATTTCTTTTATTTTTTGTTTTTTTTTATCATTTATTGCTTGGTAACTGTTTTCATCGTGAATACGACTGAAATATTTCTTAAATAAAGATTGATCAATGAAGCAATTAAATTCATCTTTTTTTAAATTTAAAAAAGGTTGAAACGATTGGCGATGCATATATGGTGGTATCTGGTTTGCCGGTGAGAAATGGAAATAATCATATCCGGGAGATATCAGACATGTCCTTAGCTATAAGGAGAAGAGTTCAAGACTTTGTTATTCGTCACATGGCCGAAAGGAAACTAGAAATACGAATTGGTATTCATTGTGGTAAGTTTCTTGTGAGTAGACACTGATATAAATTCAAAGATTTTGATTATGAGAATTAAGACTAAGGATTATTTTTATTTACTTTCTTTTACCAAAACAGAACAGACAAATAATAGAATATCATGAATATTCATAATTGTTTTAAAAAAGCATTGCATTAAAAATATTAAAACTCATATTCATACATGATGATTTAGCAAGGGAAAACAAAAAAACTCATTAATTAACAAATGAAGCAACCCAAGAGTTTGACCAAGTGCATTATACATACAGAGAAATAATAGAAACCTTGAAATAGGCATTGTATTGTTAATTGGAAATGGGGAATTGCATTGCATTGAAAATACAAGAAACACGGGTATATGTTATTTCTTAAATTTGGAGCAGTGCTACACACAAACATACAAAAAACCAAAGCAGAACTGGAACATAATTAACTTAATTTATGTATTACATTGAAAAATACAAACACCAAATAAACAAAACAGACAAAATTATCTAGTAATTAAATTATGAGACCGGTTCTGAAAGGTTTCTAACACGGGGTCGAACAAAAGGAACCATATAAACAGGGAATGAGATAATAATTATTATATTCATTCAGGACCGGCCGTGGCAGGAGTTGTGGGACTTACAATGCCGAGATATTGCCTTTTTGGTGATACTGTGAATGTAGCATCTAGAATGGAATCAACATCAGAGCGTAAGTGAACATTAAGTGTGATATCAGGTTTATACTTTAGTATTGTATGGATTGTTTTCATATCTATAGTTACATAATACATTATGGAATAAAATGTTGTGAATACCGTTGTTACTTAATCAAAACCTGTAGATTTCATCAGTACTGGTTAAAAAATCAGATTTTTACAACAAGTGGTAGGCATATACAAATTATTATCACGTGTCGAGGTGAAATAGAGAAATCTCATAGGTCAACCGACTGCATATGAATACTCATATTCAGTGCCCTAGAGTTACCTGCCCCCAATATTCAGTTACCTAGAGTTACCTGCCGTTATAATATACAGTGACCTAGAGTTTCCTGCCCCTTTAATATAAGTATGCCCTTACAATGGTGTGTGTTGTCCATTATTGATTTTCTATTATTAAATGGGTCAGTGGTCAAATACACGATAGCATGTTTGTGTATCGTACCGTTAATCTTATCAACAATGGGCGCTTAGCAAGCAGCACAGCTAAAAATATAGAGACTACTTAATATAACTTATATTGTTTTTGTTCTGATTTTTACTTTGTGCTTATGATGTATTTTTCTGGCTTTGTTTAATTTTTCTGGTTCTTAATTCAAATGGAGGTCATTAGTATTTATTTCTGAGCATTGTAATTAAAATTCGATAGCTTTTGTTTCCCTTTAAAATTTAGATGAATAATTTTGTCACTAAATTACTTACCCAATTGGACAAAATATCTTACAGCAATGAAGATTCAGATGTCTCAAATGGCCAAGGATAGATTAGATGAGCACATGATGTACATGACAGAGAAACGTGGAATCATACAAGTGAAGGTAAATTTTCAAAATATCAATCACTCAGAATTTTCATTCACCTGTGTATTACATTTTTTGCAGCAGAGGTGCAAAGTATGTTTCAACTAAGGTTGTTTAGACTTTGTTCAAATTACGTAAATTAACCACGGAAATTTATGTATAAAGGGTATAACTAATAAAAGATCGAAGCATAACTGCAAGTTCAGATATAACTGCATCTACAGCATCCTCATTTGTTTACTACATTTCATATGTCTTTTGGTAGTTACTCTTTAATTCATTTCTAGTGAGCTATGTCTATTTTATAGTTAAATTTGGGACACATACAGTTTCCATGTTTTGTCCCATATAGTTTTATTTATTTATTGCCTATAGATATAAATTTTCTATTTATGAAAACAGTGCTACTGGAGACCAGATCACGTTATAATTTTCTTCTTTTCTTTTCAGGGCAAAGGTGACATGACAACTCATTGGCTGATATCTAAGCTGCCAAAAAGAAACGGCACTGTTATACCGACTTGATTCCTTAGTACTGTTACTGTAATGTTAATACCACAAAGTGCAATTAATGTTGTTCGTTCAATCCCCAGTTTGAACCACAACGTTTAAAACCCATGACCTAGTGTTAATGTAGTCAGTATTATGCCGGTTGTGACCAACAAACGCGATGATTTTACAAAACTGAAGTAAACATACACATGAAAACGTGATTTGAGGACCCAATACAACAGTAATAAGACAAACAAATGAACAAGAATCCAGCGTGCGTTACCATAAACAGGTGAATTTACTTGGACGGGGCTGAACCATGACAGTCATCTAGCTCTTCATACAGTTAAAAGTGACGAGAGTATTATTTTTTGAAAACATATGTAGTATATTTTGTTAACTAAATATTAGCTGTTTACATTTGAATAAACATTTATTTAAAAACTTATTCGGAATAATTTAATTTGTTCCACTGAAAATTTTTTAAAAATCTAGCACTGATACAAAAATCTGCCAGTTGAAGCTCCCAATTTAGGGACAAAATTTACAGTCATTATCAACAATTAAAAATGACTACATTTGAAAATTAATTTTTGTGAAAAAGGGCCCAAACCCCTTTTTCGCAATTCTAACAAACATTAAGTAGATCCGAAATTGAACCTGACGTTGTGATATATCAACCTACTACCCGGATTCAAAGGACCTATGTTTCGGTTGAACCTGTTATAAGTACTTCCCCTCGGCTATAGCTGGCTTAATAGTTACAAATTCGATATATTAAGTATTTTTCAAATGTTCAGAAATCAGGAACTTTTATATCTAAATTTTCAATGTGGAAATAACCAATGCTTTAGTTGTTATGAAAGTGACGATGAAAGTTTAACAAAAAGTGTGTGGATACTAAATGGGTGACATAACATGTCTTAGTATTACGACACATAAAGAGACGACATGCAGTTTTCCACAAAACATTTCACAAATAAGGATCGGACAATATGGTTCTAATTAAAAACTTAGCTCATACGGTAGTATTTGTTGAACGTCGGAGCGAGGGCTTTGACTACAATAAAAGAGATAGTCACTGCGGGGAAAGCTGAACAATAGAAATTGTAAATGATGTGTAGCGAGTACATGTAAGGTTAACAATATGCAGACGAAAGGGAATTCGTTAATATTTTCACTTTAATGGTGAACATTTTATTCTATATCGAATATATTAAATTCTTTAATTACGACATTAAAATTCTATCAGGGTCATTTTGTCCAGAGAAAAGCCTTTAAACACATAATACAGATATTTTTTTTATTTTGAAGGCAAATTTGAATGGTAGCGAGTAGCATTCAAAAGGAAGCGACTAAAATTTTTAGTTTTTAACGGTGGCTATCGAGTAAATGGAACGGTTGGTTGCGAGTTTCTTGCTATATTTGAGACATGCGATTAGACTCAAACCTTGTACATATTACATATCCCAGTATAAAAGGTTATATATTACGTTATACAAATCGCTATGAAAATGGAAAGATTATTGGGTATAAATGTCAGAGACTGCACTCCAACCACGAGAAAAATTTAGAAATTTAAACGAGGAATTTACAAATTTAAAGGTCTCTACATGGCCTTCGACAAGGGTGGAATACCACTCCTTGGGAAAAGCCTTAAATCGCCCCTTCCCCCCCAAAAAAAATAAACGTGTATGCGTACAAAAATACTGTTCATACCTGTTTATTATGAAAATGTACCAGAACAATAAACACAAAAACAAACCTATGACACAATTCCTGACTTGGGACAGGCACATAAGACATGTGGTGGGGTTAAACTTGTTTAGTGGGATCCCAACCATCCCCAAACTAGTGGTCAAAGGAAAAAATCAAGGAAAACAAAAGCAGTAACCAACTATATATAAAAATCAAACAGAAAGTCACCCAATCTGACTAGAGAGTACCTTAAAAACAATAAATATACTTAACAAAAATACATGAAAAAAGATACATCTGTAATGAACGCTCGCAGTTACTGAAAGCAAGCTAAGGGTGAGATTACTGATGATAAAACATCAAGCTACTTTACACGAGATGTCATCAAACGCAGTATGTCTGATGATTTGATACTGTGTTGTCAATAAACATGAAGAAAGACAAGATGGATGCAATGCCAAATGTATTAATATTAAATTTTGTGTAATGATGCGATCAGTTTATTAATATCTGTACCAGCAAAAATAAGTTTTAAGGACAACAATGTCGAAATTGTACCCCATGTGGATAAGTTTGTTTAACGGAACGATGAGATTAAAGAGATCATCTTTAATTTGTAAGCTTTGTATGTAATGTTTTAATAAAACGTAGAATGTGATATCCCTTGTCGTATCAAAACTCTACATTTGCAGCCTCATTTTTTTCTTTGTAACGGTTACAAAATTTTGTAAAAGTCTTGAGAAGCTTGTGATATCTGTATCCCTGCTACAAAAATTTACCAGTAAGATGTAGATTGCGATCATTAAAGTCATAAACTTTGGTGCAAATCGAACTAGTTGTGAAATGTAAACCCCATACGAAGGAGCTAAAGGCACGTCCCCATCAAGAAACGGAAAGTTAACTACAGGAAAAGAAAAATCGTCCCTTTTATCATAAATTTTGTTGTATAAACTATCCTGTTCAATTTTTTAAATTCAAATTTAAAAAGGTAGTACGATCATTACTGATATTAGATTTCTTCAAGGTAAGTTCTTTAGGATAAATTTCTTTTGCAAATTTTTGAAACTCTTATTTAAAGCTAAAACATTATCCAAATATCTAAAAGTATTATTAAATTTGTTCGCTAAATCCTGTTTTGAAGGGGGTTTATGAATGTTGGCCATAAACCTTGATTCATAACAATATAAAAACAAATCTGCAATGAAAGCAGACAAGTACAATATTATTGACTGCTTTTATGAAGTTCTTCAATTTTAATTTTAAATACCGTTTTCAAATATATAACACTTTGCTGTTTAGATCTGAAACACCAGAACTGTATCCTTAACAAAATCCTAATCGTTTTAACATATTATATCTAAACATATAATACTTAAGTCCAGTGTAGAATACCCATGCGAGAGATCAAATCATAGATATTAAAAATACGAACTTTGTCATAAAAAATAACTAATTCGAACGGGTTAGATTTTTATCGGTATATGAATATAAAGGTTTTCTCTAGCTTCCTTATAACGATTAAATAAAGTGTAACAAAATATAAACTAACAAAAAATTATTTTAAAATTTTTTTTGTTGCAAACATGCATCTTTTAATATTTCAATACCTACCCTGTACTCATATATATCATATATATCACTTCTGAATAAGAACAATCAAGTTCTGATTTTTGGCACAAAATTAAATATGTGTTTCCACTAACATCCCCCTAAAGAAAATTAGGCTCAGTAACTGCAGTGCAAAAAGGCTGTTTCCATGATAAATCACCCCAATAGTGGAATCATCCCTCTTACTGTAGGCACGTTACTGACTTAATTTGTTTGGAAGTTGGGATGTTCACACATATATTTTTCTGTACCTTTTTTCCTCCCCATTTAGGTCACAAACATGTTTTGAGGGTTTCAAAACGTGTTCAATCTATACATGTATTTCACCTTTTGGTCACATATATTGTCCGTCAACAGCATTGACCCCATTCTCTAGACTAAACTCAAACCAGGATGCCTGCCTTGCATTATAATTGCATAAACTATGCCAAGTCGCGGAAAAAAATCAACCATTTTTCGTGGTTCTTGGCAACGTGGCATCATAGCTGATGCTACTAACTAAAAAAGCAATGGCAACATATTACTGAACTCTTCAACCATTTTTCCCAGTTAAAGTCCTCCATATCTTTAACATATTTGTTCCTTAAAGATGAAACAAATCCATTTGTTCGATTGTTTATTGAAGCTACATGTTCTGTAGTTTTCACACATACATGTATCTCTTCTTCCTCGCTAAAATAAAAAAAGTGTTTAACTAATTCTAAATAGTTAAAAACGGATGCCTCTTTGATAGAACCTTCATAGTATGTGTGGTCATGGTCACAGACAGGAGGAAATAACTGTCTACATGTTTTACCAACCTTTGTAGCAGGCTTTTGATTTTTTACACCATAACTATGGTCACTCTGATCTGTACTAGACAAGAAAGGTTTATAACTATGGTCACCATGCTCTGTACAAGACGAGGAAGGTTTATGCCTATTAGTTTGAGGAGTCTCACATGAAGCATTGTCAGTAGAACTAGAGGTGTCATTTTTTGTTTGGATATCATAAGTTAAAAGGACAGCAGTATAGAATTTTGATTTGTACTGTGTTTCGTCACATAATTTTTTAAATGAAGTAACGTGCTCGTGTAAATTTAAAAGGGTGTCATGGCAGTTACGACATAAGAATATATTTTTTACTATCCTCACATCTATTTTTGAATACAAGGTAAATATGTGTGTAAGTCGCTTTTCTTTGCCTTTCTTTGAATAAAAAAAAACTGTTTCTCTTTTGCTTTTATGCCAGAGGCATAACAGAAATCAACCATATTTTCAATCTCCCAACATAACTCATATCCAATCCGTAAACTGCACTCCCATGATCTCTGCCACGGGTTTTCTGCCATGACAGTTAAACTCCGCCCCTTTATATGGAAATGAGCTAGGGTTTCCCCGCACGTGTCAAAGTCGTCTGCAATTAAACTCTTTAAAGACGTCATTTATAGGCGTGGTTTATCCGCCATGAGAGGAATCCTCGTAACCCGTGGCGGAGTCTTCGACTGACAACCTGAAGTCAGAAGGCTTTGCAGCGGAGATTGCCATATTTTGTTTACGCCGGAAGTCTTCTAATATGACGTCATTTGGGAGTATTTTTTACATTTAAAATTATTTGTATTTATTCCTATAAAACTTACCAATTTTAAATAGAATAAAGATACGGTAATTGAATTGAATAAATATTGCCTATAAAATTCGGTGGAAATCTCCACCGAAAGTCATCTCCCTGACCTGAAGTCACATGTCCACAACTGCAAGGCCGCCTAGGATATTGACTCAGGTTTCCGGGCCATGTCCTCATTTGTTTGCGGATGACGTCACATCATTGTCACTAGAATTGATGTTCTTACTGCCATTTAAATTATTGCTAATATTTTCTTTTCTAGCTGGACAAAAAATTTTCATTATTCTTTTTAAGCACAAAATTCTGTACCTTTCTTACATGTTGTTTTTTTAATTACAATGTATTCCTCGGCGATACCATGGATACGCAGTGTTCCGAAGAATGGGGTCACTAAAGGGATACGTGAAAAACGTGGTTTTATTCATAAGAGAAAGATTCCTGATAGCAGTCGGTTAGGAATATTTCTACACTCTCGATAGTTTAATTTCAATTTTAAAACTCTCGCCAAGGCTCGAGCTTTAGATTAAGCTTTATATTTTTTCGAGTTGAGAAATTCCGTAATCGTTCGTTTGTTTTGTTCGAAGGAGAATCTATATTTACACAATAACTCGCTCTGAAAGATTTAACTTTTTCTTGTTGTCACTAGCTACAAACTTCTTCGTCGAGAAAATCCTGGCATTGTCATGTGAATCTATGTTTGAAATGATATAACTGTATTATTGTTTTGCCAAAAACTTATATAAACTGTTTACCACTTCAAATACCAGAGTTGATTCCCCGTCTTCTTCTCGATTAAGGTCTCCTCTGGGTCCACTCTGGTTACCATTTGGCCATATTTAAACGAAGATGTGTCTTTTTCAAACAAATGAAACCCCAAAAGTATGGAGTGACTTTAAAAAAATCTTATCTATATTAGCTTTTAATTCTTTTTGTTCAAAACAGTCTGACTAAAGAAATGTAATATATTGCTTAGTTAAAAAATTAAAGTTATTTGCAGATATGTTTTACATGAACTGTTTCTTTGTGGTGTATTTTAGGTGTTGTTTGGTTTGTGATCCATGGCTTTAGTTGTTATTTCGAATGAAGCTAAACGGTCAGCAAGAACGCTAGTTATATATACATGGACTGCAAAGCTCGTATTATTCATTTTGCTGACTTTGATTTTTTGGAGACAATATTTTGGAACAAGGACACATGATATTTCATAATGATCCAACTTTGTGACAATTGAAAAGTTGATTACGTAAGAAGCAACCTGATTCCCACATAAAAGCCATAAAAGTCATATGACAAATGTGTGTACCGGATATATTGTATCACGCGGAGATTAGCTAGGATGGATGAAATATAACAGTATACATCAATAACTTGTAAAAGTGAGAAACTGTCACGCATTAGATAAAATAGTGTGAGGAAAATGTTGAAATTCTATTTGAAAAATGCGAAATTAAGGGATCATCGTATTTTTTTTTAAACGTGGAGCTTACTTCAACTGCCAATAAGTGAAGAGCAAATCTAGGATACTAATTTTGTTCTTTTTAGTCAGTATCGACATCGTACATCATTATTCAGTTCATATGACATCTGATCATGAATCATAAGAATTTCGAATGTTTCATAAAACTTCATTGTTAGCAATAAGGATTTGTCCCTGCAATTTTCCTGGCAAAGGATGACAATTCTATATACTATCTTATTCTTCTTTATACAAAAGGCTTTATTTTCGGTAAGTCTACCTAGTTTACCGTTAGTTTTCTTTTTCGGAAAGCTATTTCATCAAAATAATTCTGGAAATCAATTTCATAAATATAATTCCAACATTGTAAAACAATGTAAAAATGCTCTATTTCTATTGGGCAGTACATATACCATGAAAACTGAAAAGTTTACACAACGATAAATCACAGTTTAAGACGTCATTGGACTCATATAATACGCCTTGAAATAAGTTCCTGTCTAAGTCACCAGACTCACAACAATTCGCCTTCAAATAAGCCAGCCTTGGAATTAAACAGTCTCCGTCGCAGAGACGCATCGAGATAAGAATACTTATACATGAATACATAGGGTGAATTAAGAGAATAGCGAACTTTTTTGCTTGCGAGGAAGTGGGAATTAAATATTTCCATCATTTTCAATAATTTGATTAATAACTTGGGATTATATGTTATAAATGCTATTTTTCGGAATTCATTGTTGTGTCTTGTCAATCTCCGTCGCAGAGAGACTTCGATGTAATTTGAGATAATAGCGAACAGTTTTCCTTGCGTAGAAGTTTCACTTACAAACTTTACATTAAGTTCGGACTGTATTTACTTTGCGAGTGAGT
>JARWCS010367782.1:0-10374 GCA_034783895.1 Geukensia demissa | reverse complement strand
AACTAGCCATATTGAACATGGCTTACAATACAAAATAGAAGCCTGATGTTACATAGCCTAATTGGTAAGTGCAACCTAAACTAATTTAACCCACCACATGTCTCATGTGCCTGTCCCAGGTCAGGAATTGTGGTCATAGGTTTGTCTTTGTGTTTTGATAATATTCTGGTAAGAGCAGTATTATTATATGTATACATATTATTTAATTTGGGGCGATTTAGAGCTTTGCAAAAGGAGTGGTATTCAACCCTTATTGAAGGCCTTGTGGAGACTTTTAAATTTGTAAATTCCTTTTTTTTTCTTTTGGTTGGAGTGCAGTCTCTCTGACATTTTTCCCACATCTTTTCATTTTCATATCCACAAGGCTTTCAACAATGGTAGAATACCACTCCTTGTCAAAAACCCCCAAAAGCATGTATACATAAAATAATACTGCTCCTAATTTAAATAAAAAATGTACCCTCAATGGCAGTTATCTTATACCTATATATTCCATGAAGGAAACTGAACTGCAGGCACTTTAATATTCATTAGAGTTAAAAAAGTTGCTATAAAACTGTCATGACTGTTGGTTAATCCTTACAAACAGTAAGTTTCAAGACAATTTAATCTATCTATCTTCATATTTTAGCACTCCATCATTATTCTGACTATTATGTGCCGTTCAATTGGTTATCAAAATAGTCACAATTTTTTTTGAGAAAATATTTTTATGGGAAAAATTGAAGTGACAGAAAACTTACAGCATGTTGGTATAGTTTAGTCATTGGATATATAAAAAATGTCTTTCCAATACCCTATAAGTTGAAATTTTTGATTAATGTAAATCCAACTGAATCAAAAAAAAATATTTTTCCTTGATGGTTTTGTTAAAAATCCTTTACCTGTGTTCATAGGAAAATGCCACAAGACAACTTACAGAATTTGGATTTTTAGCATATTGTGAACTTCCAAGTCCTTTCCCTTTTTTTCAAATCTAAAGTTAGAATATATTTCCTAAAGCATCGTCTGGTTTTGAAAACTTTGCCGAGCTGCTATGGTTATTGACCTTTATTCTTAATGATATGCTGACGTAACACAGACTTTGCTTTATTTTGTTTTTTTTATAATCTTTGGTGGGTGCTTATTTTAATAGCTTCAACATATCATTTTGGTTTCAATGACCCTATAAAATGTAAATTTCATAAATACATTAAGAATGCATTGTAAAATACACACCTTGATAAGTTGGCTGTATCTTGAAATGTTGATTTAAGTTTTGTCCACAATCTCCGTCATGATTAACTCGGATGTGGATCTGTTTTAGACAGGCCTGACGATGTAGTTCACAGTGGCTTGGATACAGCTGTCCATCTGATCCACAAACTGCTACTCTGTGATGGCTCTTACATAACATGTCATCTCCACACACACAGACACCATTGTGGCACATTCTACCCGGAGCACAGCCACCATCATCTATGCAGAGTTCTGATAGACAAATACAAAATTCTTGGAGGGTAATTTATTACACGGTAAAATATTAAGATTACCTAGTTAAACAAAACTTGTTATTTCACAAGAGATATAAATGCAGTAATTTCACTCTAGTAAGTGGTGTTACCATCCTTGTCATTGAAAAGATTGCTTTAAACACAGTAAACAATATAAAACAAGAAAACCATGTCAGGGATTTGAATACTTTTTCCTACATCTAGTGGCCAAAAACACTAGTAAATCAATAATGTGGTAGTATATAGTTCAGCCACTTGAAGGAATAAAGGAATTCATATACAACTGTAGTTATACTATATGAACTAGTCACAGGGCTGTGATTTATATGTCTAACTGTGTTTAAAAGACACAGAATGTGTTTTAGGAGGTTTTTCTGAGTACAAATGTATTTACATGCCTATTGATCAGTTGTCAACAAAGTGATTATGAACACCACATGCAGTTTAGCAGACTCTGATTGTCACTGACAGGATTCAGTGGTGGTTTTTGGACAAAATTATAATTTGAATGGCAAAAATCATTCAAATAAAGTAACACAATCTATATCTACACATTTTCTATAATCTCAATAGTTAAACCTTCAATTTTCTTGCCATGGTTCAAAAGGTTTATCTTTTTCAACTGTAGAAAATATGATTATCAATGGCTCACAATGTGAGATTCTCTATACTTTTTCAGAGATAAGTTCAGGAATATAGCTTTATAAACTGTTTATAGTTAATGTGACTGTTGTATGCTAGGATGCCATCATGTTATCAACAAACAATTTCATGCAATCATGACATTTGATTATTCTTTCTTTTGATAATTTTAAATTTTTATAAAAATGACTCCTTTCAAGTACTATCTTTTCTACCATTTTAACCAATCTATGACCAAGTCACTTTAAATACAAATTTATAAACCATCCATAGTCTATGTCACACTAAAAGAAAGATAAAAGATTAAATGCTGTAGAATCACCATCTAGGGAAATTATTCCTCGGCCTAGAAATCTATATTTCAAGATCTTTTATTGACCACCTTTGTACTGATTCCCTGTCTGAATGTAAATCTGGGCCCGTCTAATTGCACTTTGATGATGTATTCATGGGGATCAGTGTTATGTACAGTGTCTGTATAGTAGAAATATTGTCTGTTCAAGCAAATGACATTGTTACTAAGAAAATGCTCCTAACTCTACAGCAAATAAATCATGGGAAGATAGGTTTGTTGATTATTTCCCTTGGGAAACCAGGAATTATTGAATTTCCTTACTAAATCTTCTTCACTGATGACATTGTTGATGTAACAGTAACTTTTGTTCATATTTACTTTTAAAATCTTTTATTAAAATAGACATATATAATCTTTACAATAACTGATCATATTAAGTGATGATCAAAATGGTTTATATTAAAATAGATGTTTTTAGCAAACCTTCTATTTCTTCATTTAACTTTTGTTGTGGTTTTTGGTTTGAATGACTCCTATCATTATTTTATTTTGCTGATTCATCTAACTGAACTAACTGTATCTGTAAATTTGAAAGTTAATCGGCATTCTAATGCGCTAGTGTTTGTTACATTGATTATGATTGGATGATGTTGAGATTTTCATGCTATCAAATCAGGAGTTAACATTATTGTATTTGAAGATTTGCCGCCATCAATTGATGTTTGATGTTGGCAAATTGAGTTTACTGGCAACATGTTAGCGGAGCCAGTAAATGGATATTTGCAACAATCAAATCAAAATTGATGTCGGCAAATCTTCTTCAAACAATACTGTTAACTCTATTCTAATGTAAATAAGTAATTTAGTATTGAGTCTTCCCTGGAAGACATGTGTTGCCTGCTTTCTATTTCCCTAAGAAGGCAAACAATAAAGGCAATAAGTTTGGTTAAATTCTTATGAATGGTTAACAAGGAGTAGCAGATTAGAAATTATTACCCCCTCTCTTTTCAGCATAATGCAAGTCAAATTTGCAGAAAGAAATTACAGCATTGAATTCCTGGGAAAATAAAATAGAAGGTGCAATACCACATCATTGAAAACGAGTATCTGAAGATTTGTTTAATTTCTATTTAAAAAGTGGTTTAGGAGACGTAGCAGATTAGAAATGGTACTCACCTTTTTCTCACTGCATTTTAAAAGTCAACAGTGCAGCCAAAAATATTCAGATTTTCAGGAAAATTAAAATAGGAGGTGCAATACTACCTCTATTGTTAAAGATTCTGTTAAAATTTGGTTCCTTTTTGTTGAATTGTTAAGAAGGAGTAAAGATAAGAAATTGTTGCCCCCACCACTTTTTCAGCATACTGCAAGTCAAATTTGTACAAGAAATTACTGCACTGAATTCCTGGGAAAATAAAATAGGAGGTGCATTACTACATTCATTAATAAAGAATCTGTGAAAAATTGTTCAATTTCTATTGAGTAGTTAAGAAGGAGTAGAGATTAGAAACTGTACCCCCTTTTTCCACTGCATTTTATAAGTAAAAATTCCAGCAAAATTTAAAATATTGAATTTTTGGAAAAATAAAATAGGAGGTGAAACACTACACCTCATAATAAAGAAAGTTAGGTTAAAATCGGTTCAGTGGTTTAAGAGTAGTAGTGGATTCGAAAGTGTGAAGCCGACGACGACGCAGATGCAAGATGACAGAGTGATCCCTAGAAGCAGGCGACACAAAAATTACGCTTAATCTTAATATTTTTATAATATGGGATTCATGTTGGCGCATGTGCAGTTCTTCCTGCGGCATCTACCGCGGATTTGATGCCATGAAAATTTTGATGTCATCCAATCAATCAAAATCAATGTTACAAATACTGTTGCATTAGAATCCATGTTTGATGTTGTCAGTGAAACTGTGCAACCTAGACAATTTCCATATTTTAAAATATTTTTGATTTCATGTTTGAAAGTATCTGTTTACTGGCTCCAATAACATGTTACTAGTAAACTCAATTCATGACCACCAAAAATTGTCAATTGATGCCATTAAATAATCAAATACAATATTTTTACCTCCTAATTAGTGCGACTATAAAAGATACATACGTAATGGCTTTGACTGTATGAATTCCTTCACGGCTTTTATTGGTGCAGCAGTGACCGATACAGCTTTAGTAGTTGGTGGATTTGGACTTGTCTCTGCCATATTGGGTGTTTTGAAGGATGGATTTAATTTAGATGATCCTAAAGGTTCATTAGCTTTTACAGACTTGTCTTCAGTTTTTAACTCAATGTTATTTGCTTTTTTCTGTGTTTCAGCTAAGGATTCTTTTGGTTTTGCTGTTGATGTTGTTTTGATCTGCTCAGATGTTTTAACACTTGACTGGTCATTCACTGGTGCAATATTTTCCAACATGTCCTGATGAAATGGAATTTTTGTTTTATTACTCAAATTTATAACATTTTCATTCTTTTCTAAACTAGCATTCTTTACTTCTAATTTGTTCTGGTCATCACCTTTTGGCAAGCTGGCAGTTTCAGCCTTACTTTCTTTGGTTAGACTTGACTTTCCATTTTTATGTTTCACCACATCAGGACTTTCTATTTGTTTTTTAATACTTTCAATGGAGGCTGAATATGGTAATACACCACCATATATTTCATTAATTAAATCTTCTAATGTTTTTGTTTTTCCTGGGGTTATTTTATCATTTCCATCTTCTTCACTATCTTTTCCATTTGCTTCAAAATAATTGTAATCCTCATATTCATCATAATCATCTTCAATGCCATCTTCATCGTAACTCTCATCTTCTTCACTACTGTCTTGAACATCGTCTTTTTTCTCTCCACTCGTATCTGATGTTTCCGATGCTACTTGTTCTTTGCTTTTTTCAACATTATTGCCCACTAAATTTTCCTGTTTATCCACATTAGTATTAACAATTTGTTTATTGAAGAAAGAATTCTTGACACCAGTTACTGGTTCCTTGTTACCATCAACATGATTGGCTATTTTATTATCTGGTTCCTTTATTTCGTACAAATTATGCCATAATTCATCTTTGTTTCCACTATCTAATTCATTTTGTTGACTATTAGAATCGAATGATATTGCCTCTTTATCTAGAAACACTTGATGACTATTCTCATTTTTCTTTGTATTCTCTTCTGTTCCCTTTTTAATACTTTTTGGTGTCAAAATGTCAAAGGCTAAATTAAGTTTATTGTCCTTCTCACTCTTAGGCAACACCAGTTCTTGATGATGAATATCATCACTTATTACAATGTCCTTTTTACTTTCATCTAATACTAATGGTGTATTTCTCTGCCATCTATGTTTGTGTTTGTGTTTCTACAATGAAAAATTATAGATCAGTGAATTTTTAATTAAATACCAGAAAACCTGATTTATTTCTTTTTCTAATAGTCAGGATTTTAACAAATAACCCATACAAAACCATCTGACTAGGGTGTTCCTGGGTTTGAAAAAAAACTACAATGACTATTTCAAAACTGATTAAAAGAAGCATGTTTTTTACAAATCTAACCTTATAATAGATTTTTACACCCACTGGTGTACTTTCTCACATCCTCTCTTTCTCGCTCTCTCTATTCCTTTACATTTCTAAGATTCCCATTTCTTACTTACATTGGTAGAGGCATAATACATAATATAAACTAACAGTATTCAAAATCAGGAAAAATAGTCCAAATAGGGGTCCAATATTTTTCAAAAAGCTCATTGTATAGTTATACATATTAAAACTTACATTTCTTGAAGAAAAATATAAACTGGGATTTGGGAAAGCTCCGTTCAGCCTCAACTAAAGCTTTGAACTGGAATGGTAAAAATCAATAACATAGGGTAACGTTTCCGTCCAAAACAAGTTGAGAATTTATGCATCCCACCCAATCAAAGGATGCCCCTTAAGGAGGGATTCTACCCATGGTGGAGAACGGAACAGCCTGTTTCTATAATCAGGCTGACATCAGGAGACTTTTCTTGAAGACAATTATTAACTGGGATTTTGAAAGCCCCATTAAGCCTTGACTAAAGCTTTGAACTGGAATTGAAAACATCAGTACAGGCCTTAAGTACAATTTTAAAGTTGTCTGTTTATTAATGAGTTAAAGAAAATAAACAAGATAAGTCTTCAAATTTGCTTTCCTTTCTCGTAATTCCCTATGACAGCAGAAAGTATCTGGGAAAACTAGACTGATTTTACATATAAACTAACAAATTATATTTAATCAATAGAATATCAATTGAATTTGCATTTTCTGGTCATCAATATTTGTTACGCAGCAATTCAATATTCCTGTTTCCGTATCTTTGCCAATTCTTAAACTGTCTGCAATAACAAAAAGAGACTTGTAAAACACAGAACACTACATTAGCTGGGGTTTATATAAATGTATGAATCATGATGACTTCCAAACACATACCAACTACATTAGCAGGGGTTCAAAAAATGTATGAATCATGTTGACCTTCAAACACACAACTACATTCATATAAATGCATGAATCATTTTAACCTCCAAATACAGACAACAACATTAGCAAGGGTTCATATAAATGTATGAATCATGTTGACTTCCAAACACACATACAACTACATTAGCAGGGGTTTATATAAATGTATGAATCATGATGACTTCCAAACACACATACAACTACATTAGCAGGGGTTCATATAAATGTATGAATCATGATGACTTCCAAACACACATACAACTACATTAGCAAGGGTTTATATTAATGTATGAATCATGTTGACTTTCAAACACACACACAACTACATTAGCAGGGGTTCATATAAATGTATGAATCATGATGACTTTCAAACACACACACAACTACATTAGCAGGGGTTCATATAATTGTATGAATCATGTTGACCTCCAAACCACCACTGAGTCTGAGTGAAACAAATTTTGTTAGTACAATTTGTTAAGAAGCTGCTTATAACAACGTTTTCTATATTATGGGGGTTTGTACTCTATCTACCAGACAACAGCATTTTATTTGGAAAGAGAACACTTTGTTAAAGTATTCATAAAATTCTTGTCTTGGGATCAGATTGGTTGTTGTCTAATAAAACCACAAAAATAGCTTTTTAAAAACATATTTTTATCACAACATTGAAACAAGATAAAAATCAATCTACAATATTGGAAATATTGAAAAGCCACTAAATATGGCATAACTCAGCATTACCACAGACACACTGAATACTCGTCCAAGTTTATACTGACATTAAGGATCATGTCAGCGATCACTTTTCCAGGGAGCTATCAACATTTTTCCATGCATTATTAATCCTGAAAAAAATCTACTGTGACTCATGTAATGTAAGCTGGAGTATGCAGAATACATATAATGACGTCAACCCATCTACTTTATCGTAATCAATAGTATTTATGAAACCTTGATTATTTTTCAGTAAAGTTAGCATAATGATTCATGTGGGAAGTAGTCAGGAAACTTCACTGTACAATGTCCCATCAATATTCATCTGTGTTTGCTGCACAAATAGATTTCATTAAAGTCAAATACACACTTCAAAAGATAAATTACTTCTAAAAGTAACTTTGTCAATACTTTATACAGTAAAGATGTCCACAGCAAGAGTACATGAGAGAAGTGTCGTTGCCCAAGAAACATAGCAATAATTTTGTTTCAAAATCATAGGAAATGTATCCTAATTTGCTCTCTAGATGAACAAAACAAATAATGAAAAACATTTGACATGCTTTAGCAAATTATGTCCATAAAAGACAAAAGTTCAGTGTCTTCACTTATGAGTACAAAAAGATATCTATTTCCCAGAATGGGTATGTAATTATTCATTTCAATACAATACCTCTATAAGTGTTCATTACCCAGACAATCTGCTCCCCTGGTTGTTATAAATCAATTATCAGAAACCTTGATCAGAGTGAGCAGTGCCACATAAGTATTGCTCAAACTACCTTAACACCTACAGACTTGGAGAACAATGATTACTTCCTAATGAGTAAATGTAATGAATCATGTGACATGATGTAATAATTGTTACTGAGTGACTATTGCCATGGATACAGAAGATTATGTTTCATAATCTGATAAATCAATCCAGCTAATTTTAGAAATTAGTTTCTGTTTCTGTGCTAAGAAATATTCATCTTTTTGATAGGAGTGATTTATCAATTTCAATTCTTTCAAAAGAAAGCTTTGGAAGTATATAGATCAATACCAAATGTCACTTAATATTGTTGTCAACATTATATATTAAAAAGTAAGACATAAAGATAGCATGCTACCAGAATAAACCACTGTCACCAACATATACACTCATATACTTTAAAAACGGGTTGGTTTAACTCGCATCGCACAGGTTTGTCAGTTACCTGACCAAGGTTGGTGTTTCTCTTTGGCTTTCTCCACCAGTAAAACTGACTGCTGCGATATGACTGAAATATTGTTGAAAATGGTGTTAAACCCAAATCAAACAAACAAACAAACAAACATATGCTTTTAACAAGTATGTGCTAAATGCTAATGCACAGCATTTTTTTTTCATATCAGAAAACAACAACAGAACCAGATGGCTTGTAAAAATAATTTATTATTTGTGATTGTGTGCCAGCAAGTTTCTTGCATGCTTTGTGAGATATTACCACGTTAATTAAATCATTTTGCTAACTGCAATTAAAGTTTCCAAGCCATCAAAAAACTGTAAACATCCATCAACTTCCCACTTCTTTTCTGAGCACTTTTCCAATCGAAACAATAATGCAATTTTCGACCATGTTTTGATGTTAATATAATGATTTTTAGAAAAGTTTATTGTACGCAGGACTGTTCGTGACCTTCTAAATCAGGTTAATTATTGCCTCCACTGGTCCCTTGTTGTATAAAAGTGGTAGCTGCTATTAAATAATTATAAAACAATTTTAGACTCTTCTCACATAATGAAACTAAATTACATTTCCTAGTAGAAATCGAATTTCTCTGCAACAGTTAGGAATTATGGCCTTTGTATGGTTACGAACATTGGCACCACAGCATGAAATCTATCGATTTTGTTACTATATGGACAAATATACAACCGTTATGGATCGCTAACATTGTTGATAATTTAATTAACTTAGTTTTATCTGGCAATTCTGATTTTTACATTTCATCATAAAAAGTAATGAATTTTCAGATTTGTGTTTGCATGTTTACAGAAAGGTGTATAGTCTGAAGTTCAGAACCTTCTGTATTAACTTTATCTGATTACAATGTAAAAAGGACTCAACCAAACCATATCACACAAAATCAACTGTCATCAATCTCTGTAATGTAATTCTTGTGGAGTTCTTTATTCAGAAAATTTATCTTGAGACCCTGTGTTGCAGTTCTCTTAACATTAACCCAATACATATTTCTCTTTATTTCATACTAGGCAAGTCGCCCGTTGCTGTATAGTTTAAAGATATTGTAGACAATAACCTGTGCAATTATTAACATTTGACCTGGTTTAAAGAAGCTTGAATGATAAGGAGACAAATATTGCAGGGAATTGTCAGTTTAAAGGGAAGCAAATCATGTCAATTGTGAGAACTGGTGCAAAATATTAATAGCTGATAATTGTTTTATGTTATTTCCTTATGTTTATTATAGAGATTGTATACGAACTTTAAATTTTAATGCTTGAATTTGTGACCAAATATATAATATAAAAAAAATTGTTATTATTTTACTACTGAATAACATATTGCAATTAAGTCAACGAGTCTTGGTGAAAACTAAAATTATTTCCATATATGTACAGAGGTAACCGGAGGTGCAGGCAATGCCTGCAAAGTTCGCCTCGTTGTCCCCAGCTTGTCATATTCCGCTATTTGAATCAAAGATGACTTTGCGTGAAAACTTGTTATGCAAACATAACAGTCTGAGAGTCTTTTTTA
>JARWCS010367771.1:0-10374 GCA_034783895.1 Geukensia demissa | reverse complement strand
TATATCCAGTAATTTTCCAGATCTATTTAAAATTATTACTTTTGTTTTCTTTAAATTCACCTCTAAATACCATGTTTTACAAAAATGGTCTAATTCATCTAAACACAATTGTAAACCCTTCTCTGTGGATGAAAGGAGCCCAACATCATCAGCATACATAAGGCAACTCAATTTGTAATCACCAATACTTACTTTGTCACAGTATCATCAAACATATCAGGCAAATCATTTATAAAATTTTTTAATAAATTAGGCCTGATAGTATCTCCTTGTCTCTGTCGCCATGTTGTTTTCTTTGAAAACGCACTAAAGAGTAACGTCCCTGGCTTGATATAGAAACTGCATCCGGATTTACTTTTCAAAAAAATTCTAGAAAAAAGACAAATTGATTCAAACGAGATAAAAATTGTAATTGCATAATCACCTTGGGACTACAGATTGAAAAAAGCAGGCATCACGCACAGAAAAAAGTCAAACCGGTGCTAGGGGCTGTCTTGAACTTACATGTATAATGAGGTGTGAGTTTTTACTCCGTGTTGAAGGCCTCACTGTGACTTTGAGTTGAAGAACAGAAATCAAAGCGCTGTTCCTTTGCTTGGAATTTACTTGTAGAGTCAGGGACGTATATACGTCCCTGGTACAGTGTACTTATGAGATTTTTGTGTCATGAATATTTACACCACATCCCCCTTTTTCTACAGATAAAAAATAAAAACCTGATAAAATAATAAAAAGTTTTGTCACAATAAAAAGTTTAGTCATAAGAAAAAGGTCACAGAAAAAAGTCACATTGCAACAATAGAGCATGTAACATGGGAGTAGAGCTTTTGCAATGTAGTCCACAGGGATAATTCTGGAACAACTAAACGTGGAATTGATACATTGATTCTCAAATGGAGCATTCTCAGCCATGCATATGTCAGCGTTTTATGAATGCATTGTTCTCTGAAATGCTGCATCAAACAGCTGTTGCATTTGCCCGACTATGGCCCATCAGCATGAAATCCTAGGAAAATCCCTGGTCCATAGCTCTACCAACTGAGCTGAATAAGATCACCACTATGGCACCTGTTGCAGTTCTAGAATCTTATAGGTCGATTGACATGTTTTATGAATAGTTTAACATTTTGTATTTTGGGTCTTTTACAGCTCCCATTATGGTTTGAACTCAAGTTCATTATTGGGACATGTAAAAGTTTAGTTTTGACTGTCATTTGGTGAATGACTCTCATGGACAATCATAGTCCAGATAATCCTGACATCTGTTGAGGGTTAGCTTCATTTTGTCTTTTATTGATCCATCGTCGAAGGAAGGCATAATAGAAAATCCAAATATAAATGTTAGCCTACCTAGACATCATTATTATTTGGACTAGGACAAACATGCCACATCTCCTTTTTTATATTTATCATATACAAAGGATGCTCTGCTCTCCTTTTTAGGTCCATCATTTAGTCATCTTGTTTTGCCGAGACATTACAATTTATTCTCTGGTATCTAGTGGAAGGGGGGCACCTGTATCCCATCATTGGCACATATTCTCTCTGTTTCTTGTGATGCATCATTGTTTTGGTGTCTTTGATTTTTCTTTGATTATTCTTGTACTCAACTCTCGTAACCAGTGCCTGAGTACTTTTAATAGTAGTAGCAAAATTAAATATGTGTCTGAGCTTTGTTTAATAATTTCCTTTTATTTAAATTAGGAGATGTGGCATGATTGTCTATGAGACAGCCATCAATGATTGTCTATGAGACAGCCATCCACAATATGACAGTCTACAGGTCTCATTACGGCCTTCAATAATAAACCAGAGTCCATACCATAACGGAAGCTGTAAAAAGCCCGAAAATACGAAATATGAAACTATTCATAAAACACGCCAGTCAACCTAATCTATTGAAAAAGTGGTGAACAAATAACAATAAATGACTAATTAAATGACAGCCACTGGACTACAGGTTCCTGGCTTGGGACAGTTACATAAGTATTTGATTGGGTTAAACCGATTGTTCAGCGATAAAGTTGATTATTTTGAGAAATGTTTACCACCAAAATGAGTACTAAATTAATCAGTCAGGGGTGTGATATGCTCAAGTGAAAAAATTTTACTTCAGAGAGTTTAATAACTTTTTAAAATATTTTCCTGTACAAATCAAAATTTCATATTACTTCTGCAAGTAGACTGACCATTAAACAGTCATAAAAAATCCATAAACTACCATCATCTATGTAGGACCCCTTAAGGCATTTAATAATGTACACATACCCACTTAACTCGCATCGCACGTGATAAGGTTTGTCAGTTACCTGCCCAAGGTCGGTGGTTCTCTCCGGGTACTCCGGCTTCCTCCACTAGTAAAACTGACCGCCGCGATATGACTGAAATATTGTTGAAAGTGGCGTAAAACCCCAATCAAACAAACAAAAAAAAACTAAGTGCAATACGTTTCACAGCCTTTCCGTATTTTGAGTGCTTTAGAATTTCAACAAATGCAGTAAATTTTTGTAAAACATTGTTTGATAAATTTGATTTCAGACAAGTCTGAAAACTGGGCTTAAGTCATAAGACAGACAAGACAATTGCCAAATGACGAGGAACAGAAGACAAATAATGGCACACAAAACACCACACAGAAAACGAAATATTGAACTACATTAACTCTATATAAATGGTAGCGAGCTCAGGTGCTCCGTAAAGCTAAACAACTCTTGCTCTATTTGTGGCACAAGTCGTTTTACTTGTAGTCGAAACAGGTGATTGGTCACAATCTGTGAGTCACAATCGGTGATACTTACAAACGATATACAGAATAATGGTTAAGATAACCATTGTCGTTGGTGAAAAGGATATTTAAATCTTTGTTTTCAACTAACCCTTATTTAAATATTGTGTCTGTGAGATTTGTCTAACTGTCAAACTCATAGGTGATGCAGTTGTGGAGAGATACCAGTAAACATAGAGTGGATTATGGAGTGGACGACCTTGTCTCAGCCCTTCACAGAATAGATAGGGAGGATTTAGTCCAAATCATTCATAAAGAACTTGAGTTATGGTAAGATATATTGATGGTTCTTTTAAGATATGTATGATTGGACCCAATCATTTATGATAATGTTAGTTGTAGAAAGACATCCTTAGTATCCTTGTAGAAAAAAGATTACAATTCACGTTGTATTCGCTTCAAATATTTAGAGGTCGGGTAATGGTCCAACATATTCATATTTTATTAATTCTCTCCTGTTACAAACATTTACTTTATTGTTTCTTTTTCATATTTCAGGCTTGAGAACCACCAAGAAAATCAAGATAGGTTCTATAAATGGACGGAAAGTAAATTAACTGGACCTTCTTTTCACTCAAGCGATGTTGGTGAGTTAACATTTACAGATTCAATCTTTTCTTGCATTTATATTCATGCAGGACCAAAATACTAATAAAAAAGGATAAGATCTAATCCCATGCTACTCGAAATTAATTATGTCTATATTAATGTATAGTATACCGGAGAAAACTACATATGTTAGTAAAACTTGTGTATGATACCATTTGTTAATTTTGACAAATAAAATGCTTTTAAACTAAACCCAAGAATGCTAAATACCCGGCATTGGCGTTTTATTACAACATTCCTGAAGCTAACAAGTACAACAATATTTTGCAAAAAGATTTATTTTCTGATTATTCAAATAATGAACATAAATATTGATCTTCAATAAATTTTTCATTATACTGTTTCAGAACAACCAGTACCTGCCTCTGACCAGTTCTTCGTGCTGTTGATAGACAGGTTTGGAAATCATGGTAATATAGATCAGATTGGACTCCAAATGGGGCTTTCAAGACCAGAGAATGATAAAATATTTAATGATGCACTGGTAACTGATCGTGAACACCAACTTTTAAGAGTAAGTTCAGCGTAGTAAATGCAGTTTTGGAGGTGGAATTCCATTTTAACTTACATTGCCCGAAGGGCTATGCGAGCATTTCCCATCACTTGCTTTTCGTCGTCTGTTATTTTTTTTTTACATTTTCATATTTTTCTTTAAAAACACTGAACGGATTTCAACCACACTTGGCAAAAATGTAAGGCGTTTTTTCAGGTTTCTGTTTTTGCACCGATTATGGGTTTTGATTAGTCCAGATTTAAGAAACCCTCTTGTCAGAAACCACAAAGTAGATAAAATTGTAAATTTCAGAAATTTGGATATGGCCCTGTATTGAATTTGTGATTCGTTTGATGATCGGAAATTCAAAACGGTCGCCATGACGCAAATTAGCTAAACATGGGACCATATAGTAATTTCTTATTTCAATCTTCTTTTCTTAAACCACTTTAAAAGATTTTAACCATCAGACAGGTGGCTCTTTACCGCAATTCTGTTTTTTGGTGCCGATCGAAAATTCAAATGGCTGGCAGGGCCAAAAATGTGTTCTGATTGGTCCAGATTCCAAATATCTTGTTCTCAGAAGCCACAAAGTGGATTTGCAGAAATGATTGTAAAGAAGTCCTGTACTAAATTGTGATTTTTTTGCCGATGAGGCGTTCGTGATAGCCGCTATGATTTATACCGTAATTGTACACGAATTAGAAAAAATCACCTGTTGCCAGGTGAGTGATTACATGCTCTGTGGTGCCTCTGATTTTAAATTCAAGTTTTTAAAGCTTAAGCACTTAATAAATTTGAAGTTGGTTATGTGTTGAAGTTATTGACAAGAAGCACTTATAATATTTAATTTCACTGTTTCAGATGTTTGTTGCTGCGAGAGAGAAAAAGGGTGACATGTTTAAAACCTTTGTTGATCTGGTGCAGTCTTTAGTTACACTCAATCTTACCGGTGCCAAGGAATGGGCTTTGGAAACAGCTGAAAAATGGTACTATAAAGTTTGTTATATTAGTACTGGAATACAAAATAGTTATAAATAAAACATATTAATTTTGATTGTGCAGATTTTATTGTTTCGTAATCTGAACATTGTGAGGGAATCTGGAATTCGAATTCTTAAACCTGTCGTCAGTTCTTTTAAATGGTTTAAATATTTGTCTCTTTGTAACTGAAATTTCCTCTTAATTTTAAGTTCCCAGTATTTTTCTATGGTTAAATTCTCGTTCATCTTTTAAATAGGTTAACAAACACTGAAAAAGAGAAGAATCCACTCCCATGGCGACAAGATATAATACACTATTTACACAAGTCCGGTAGTCAAGACGATTTGGACAAATCGGAGACTGGTTCACAAGTAAACGGGGAAAATAACAAAGAAGATACCCATGACACAAAACAATCAGACAAAGCAGATGTTCAAGATGAAAATGGTTGTGAACATGACGAGAAAAAAGACCGTGGTGCAGTAACAGACACAAAATCAAATGGAAGCAAAGAATCTTTTGTGAGTCATCCAGATGTAAACCGGTCGAAAGAAAGCAGGAGCCTAAGAATAAATGGTAGTACCGAGTCTTTGAATCGGGAACATACAGGGAGTGCAGCAGATGATTCTCAACAAGCTCCTAAAAGTAAGGAAGGTACGGGAAGTGACGCGTCACTGAAGAAGTCCGAAAGTGACTTCAAAAACAGAGGGAGCACTGGGTCTCTGAAGAAGTCCATTACTGGTTCAATAGGCACAATTGGGTCACTGAAGCAATCAAAAACTGACTTAAAAGACAGAGGGAGCACTGGGTCTCTGAAGCAGTCGGAAACCGATTTAAAAGACAGAAGGAGCACTGGGTCACTGAAGCAGTCAAAAACTGACTTAAAAGACAGGGGGAGCACTGGGTCACTGAAGCAGTCCAAAGATAATGGTAGTACTGGATCTTTGCAGCAACAACAGGTTCAAAATGGCGAACCATCTGTTGTAAATAGCAGCAGTGAATCATTGGAGAGATCAGTCGAATATATACATAAGAGGAACAAAATACAAACCAAAAAAGATGCCAAAGGTAGCAATGTGTCTCTGCAAAGCAATAAAAACGAACTGCAAACTGAAAAAGAGATGCAGAAAAGAAGTTCTTCTGATAACGAAACACAGTCTACTAAAATACAACCTGAACTCGACGAGAAATTACCCACAGATAAAACACGAACAAATATATCGAAATCTGAGGAAGAATTTGCCACAGAACTATCCAATAGAATAGTTGATGAGGCTCTGGGATCGGACTTGATAAGACATATACACGATACAGACAATGTTAAGAAACAGCATTCTTCAGAAACCAATCAAAATGATATACAACAATTAAGACAACATTTACAAACAACCCTAGAGCCTGCCACTGTATCAGCTGATCCTTCCTTAACCAGTAGTCATGAACATTTAAATGGTTCTACAAATCAAAATACATCAAGAGAATATGTAGGTATCAAGCTGCCTCACCTTGAAATCAAACCAGAAGAAATCTCAGGTCACTCGGAAGTCGCAACCGAAGATAAACCTCGTTTTCTGGACGTACTTAATGACCAGTTACCAAGTGCAGACAGTTCAGATGACAGCATAACTGATTAGTACTATAATTTGGTGCTATGTGTTTTAAAATGATTTTTCTGTTACGCATTTTTTGTGATAGAACTAATACAGTTCTGCTTATTTATATTAATTGTTATAGATTAGAGTAATAAACGAATAGAAAATTTATTTAAGGTATGACAAGAAAATACGAAATACTCAATGTTTCATTTTGATGCATTTACAATAAACATTAAACTGCCAAATACAACGCATATTTAATATATTATATAGACATTTACATCCTCATTATAAAGCAAAATGCAAGTTTACCAGTATGGTCAATTTGGATATGCTATACCACCTAATCTAGTAACAATTTGTTACATGTAAGGAATATTTTTTATAATTACCAAAAATAAACTACGACAAAAAGAGTGCACTAATCTAGGTTTATTTTGTTAACCTTGAATATCGTTGGTCGTGGCTGGCTCATTCGATTAAATTAAAAAGAATTTGAATTTACGTTTTGTGGTTTTCACGGTCTACCCATTCGAATTTAATAATTTCATAAATCTCCTACTATCTAAGTGTACTAAATAGTGGATTCCCAACAGATTTCATATATTTTCAACTTGGCTATTTCCAGAAAAAAAATATATTGAATTGGTATTGGCTTGATTGCTAATTTGTGCCTTAAAGCCTGGTAGCAGACAATAGTATTTCATCAATACATCCAAAAAATAGAATGCGCCTTTATGACACGATTACTAGATCGGTTACGAAATACAAGACCAAGACCAGAGGAGAGAGGTAATAAAGGGAAAACAACATCACACAGTATACTACACAGAAAGATTGGGCAACACAGAACCTTTTAAAAACGGGATGAGCTCATGTTCTTCGGAAGGGTTTGCAGCTTCTTCTCTTCGACAATTACTCTTATCCAAGCCAGAGATTAGTCATACTCGGTGATAAAATCATGGGATGTGGACCTACAGCTGAGATCCAACTGTTGTAGCAACATAGTGCAAGACGATTGTGGTGGTGAATTATCAGATACATTATTTAACAGTTAACCATCCAGATAATATCTGAAATTTGCCGCATTTGTTTACGAATTGCACTTTGTACTTGTCCCTACCGTCGGATTTGGCTTCCTAATTGTTCGGACTTGAGTACTGCTTTTACTATATTTGTATCTCAGACTATCTATCTTTTGGTCCTTATGGTACTGATGAGAGGTTACTCCTTGAAATGTACATATAGCTTATAGAAATTCACAATATTTATTCAACATTGGTAAACTTTTAATCAGCACAATGACTGGATGATCCCAGAAGTTTATACATTGTTCATTAGCATTGCGATAGTTATACAAAGAGAATTCCACGTAATGTCATATATCAGACATCTTGGGGCGCAGGCTGCTTTGACAGATAACTTTTGAATAGTTTAAAGAACCACGTGATCATTTATACTTAACTGTGCCTGCAGTTGGCCAAACGGTCATAGACAGGAAGTCCTGTCAAGATCTTTTGTATGTTGACCAGTGTTAAAGAGGATCATAAGAATTAAGTTGGTTCAGTTGTCTTTGAGAAGCATTTTTATAGCGCCCTGTGTTTGTAAGTCCGTCTGTGGTTGCCATCTTGACAAATTTGCGGAAAATTATTAAATTACTGCATGGAAATGAATCACTAGTTGATCAACTTTTTTATCAGGCGTTCATCTGGGCTTCAGAGTTTCTGTATTAAGATAAGTTACTCTAGATGTGGGTAAATCAATTGTGAATTCTGAAAAAGATCTGTAAGAACACATAGAACTTATGCTGCGTACCCGTAGCCAAGGGGGGGGGGGTTCGAGGGGTTCGATGAACCCCTCTTGAAAACCAATAAGCACTGTTAAACTCGCAATTCAGACTAAGTCTGGCTATCAAAGTCTAAAACCAGGACTTTCTGAAACAATGCAAAAACAGTGTCAGGTAATGGTCAGATTGAAGAATTTTGCACCATATACCCCAGACCCTGGCCATGAAGTCGAATTGCACTTTGTACTTGCCCTTTGCGAGTCGACGTACCCCCACTCCCTTGAAAATTTCTGGCTACGGACATGTGCTGTAACAGTCAGAGTAGAAACTACACAGTAAAACTAAAAGTTCTTTCTTCATATTAAGTTAACTCTTCTAACATTGAAATATTTATATATCCTCTGCACTGTCATACTCCATTTTAACCTTTAAAAAAATCTAAAAGATTTGGGTACAACTAAATAGCTTTTTAAAAATAGACTAGAAGTGACACGTGGTCAACGTATGGACACGTACTATTTAATGGATTTTGTGGATAATATGGAGTACTACAACATTAAAAGACCAACTCTTTGGTGTAATGGTTAAGCTTGCTCGCCTAGAGTTGCGGAAGGTCGTAGGTTCGATCCTCGGCCGGGCAAGCCAAAAACATTAAAATTGGTATTTGCTGATTCTCCACTAAGCACGCAGCATTAAGGAGTAAGAGAAAAGACTGATCAGCCCAGAGTCAGAATAATTTGTCGATGGAAAGAGAAATGTCTTCCTGTGTCTTTCCTGGGCCGACGCAGCGTGTCGGTCTAGTACAAAGCAGGAGTCAATCATTCATTTATATGCTCTCGTCCTGATTAGACATGAAATATTTGCCGTTGGACGTTAACCAACATTCAATCAATTAATCAACAACTGTTTAAAAGACCAAGATTATCATTACTTAGTTCTTAAAATAAAGCAACCGGGGTTGTAACGGAGGCATGGGCTGTCCGATCGACAGTTAACAGCATTCAGTTCAGTGCAAAATTCTAGATTTACTTATAACATTACCATATGCTACTATGTATATACTGGATTTAAATGGTCAGAAGGTAAAATCAAAACTAAAATATACGACAAAAGAGACGATTTCTCATTTCCTATTGTCAATTTTCCCTTCCTTGACTGGTACGTCCATTTGGCTCCTTCATAAGGTGTAGATATTTCTCAACTGGTCCGTTTTGCCCATGTATGCAGCAATGTTTAAGATTTTAATAACCATAATCGTTTATTACCAAAACAAAATTAAAGCAAGGCTTCGTTTCCATAAATTAGTTAAGCCATTTACTAAATTTTATCATAAATATTAAGATTTAGGTTTAAAGTTTGGTTGCACCTGGTCCGATCTTTTATTTAAATTTCCGCTGTATAAATATACTTTCACTAAATTATTCCAAATTTGGTGACTAAATTAATCGCATCTATCACGTGAAACTTGATACTACAGTAACTGAAAGGTCTGCTTCATGCCTTGATATACATTTTGAAAATGAAAATAAGAACAAAGCTTTACGAAAACAGCAATCACTCTAGTTTTGTCATTGTGAAGTTTCCTTCCGTTTGCAACAACAATTAGACGTATCCGGATATGAACCACTTGGGACTATTTCACTATTATTTGGATTTAATTAATTTGGTGGTTCCAAAAAGGGTCTTGTATTTCGCGCGTTATTAAATAAAAAAGTTGCACATATCATAACCAACATGATAGTGATACTGAATGTCAGTCTTCATAAAATTAACAGGTTTTTGAAAAATGTGTTGGTCGACGTTGGTGTACAAATTCAAATTGACGGGAAACGAACTAAAATTTTAAGCCCGACGTAAAGTTGAAGGTTAATTATTTTACATCCTGATGTTGTGAGATATTTAAGAATCATTACATGATTTCATTTTACTAGGTCAAGAGGGTGCTTATCATATTTTGTCAAACAACGTCATATATAAAGCTGTGTCGGCTGTGGTGATCTTGGGCAGTAAGCGTAACCACCAGGTCCAGTTTTATGCCTATATACACAGGGGCCAGATGTCATTGACCCAATTTATTGTTTTATTATTTTTTTTTTTTGGCTTTTCCTTGTAAAAATTTCTT
>JARWCS010367760.1:0-10374 GCA_034783895.1 Geukensia demissa | reverse complement strand
ACAAAACAACAACCACTGGGCTACAGGTTCCTGGCTTGGGACAGGCACATAAGTATGCGGCGGGGTTTAACGCTAGACTTCACTCAAACAACAAAAAACCAAAGAAATGTGCAAATTTAGAGGTCTCCACAAGGCCTTCAACAAGGTTGGAATACCACTCCTTGTGAAAAGCATTAAATCGCTCAAAATAAAAAAACGTGCAAAAATACTGCCACGTATTTTTGTATTAAATCTTTCAACCGAATATAAAGTTTTGTAAAAGTTTTTAAAAGCTTGTGATATTTGTATTTCTGTTGCAGAACGTTACCAGTTAGATTTAGGTTGCAATGTGAAATGTAAACACCATACAAATTGGCCAAATGTACGCCCAAAATCAAGAAACGGAATGTTAGCTATAGGAAATGAAAAAAATCGTCCCTATAATCTTAAATGTAGACGATTTCTGTCTACCCCTTTGGTATCTTCGGTAACTCCGCTAAAATCAGCTATAACTCTAAAAGTATTATTAAACTTGTCCACTAGATTCTGCTTGGTAGAGTCTTTTTGGATTTATGCCAGAAACTGTGCTTTATAACAATATAAAAATAAATCTGCAATGACAGGAGCGCAGTTTATGCCAAAATCTGCCGATACATCGTGTTGCCAAATCGTACATAAATATTATCAAGAAGGATTCGACCGTTGTAATAATTTTTGATGATATCCAACAAGTGTAATTATTATAATGGGACCTGTAGAAATAAAATTCTACTGTCATTTGGTGGGTGGCTGTCTCATGGACAATCATGCCACATCTCCTATTTTTATAAGATATAACGCTAAAAAATTAATATTTAATGCAGCATATGAAAGAACAAAAGACTTTTTGAATGATAAACTGATTAGATATGAAAACTTTTCCATAATATGTGGTTAGGTAGTATAAAAACTAGACAAATCACAATTGTCTCTTTTGAAAACGAAGCTTGAACAGACTTTAGTTTGTCTCAAACATCAAACACTCCAAAAGTGGTTGGTAGATGAATTTTCATAACATTCACTACTTTTGTCAACGACTTGCAATAAAAAAAATTAACGGCTAAAACTACAAAAAACTGCAGTGGTTTACTGTTATTTTGATTAAATTTGAAAATAACACCCTGCTGATTTAATATCATCAATTATCTACCACATTTTCCATATTGATACCATGCCGCAACTCATTTTATGCTATTAAAAACGTAAAAACATTATATGCAAGCTTAATGTAAACTTACGAGGTGTTTCAATATTTCGTGTCTGGAGATCTATAGGACAAACATCCAAGCCCATTTCTTTTTGTATGTTTTCTACAATCAAAGAATTCAGCTCTATCTGGCCAGACTCTGACATAGCTTGCAATTGTGGTTCCCTCTCTGACAATATGTTCAAATCACCAAGCTTTGACTTGGCCAAAAACTTCTGCGGTATTTCATCATCATCCTCTTTGTTTATGTTTTTCATTGTGGACGTCAAAGGGTCATCAATGTCGTTACACTGCAGGGTCGAAGACAGATATTTACTACACGTGGGGACTTCAGTCGCTGTAAAATAAAATATAACTAAGGTAAACGCATAATAGGACCTGTAGAAGTTTAAATTCTACTGTCATTTGGTGGGTGGCTGTCTCATGGACAATCATGCCACATCTCCTATTTTTATATGTATATACAGTTGTTTTCTTGTTCGCTTTTAGTGCTGTGTTACTGCTTTGCGTATCTTCTTTTCTAATTATGCTTCAACGCAGCGGTCTTTACCTGTCGGGTAGAAATAGTAAAATAACCAAATTTTTGTATACTGAAGCGTAGGGCGTCAAGTCGGGCCGCCCTCCAAAAAAGAGAAAAACTATTAAAAACAATGAAACACCCTTTTCTCAAGGCTAAAAATTAAAAAAAAAGAACTCATTGTTTAAAGCTTACCATTTGTTCGCAAATGAGGTATTTGTAATTATAACAATTTTTAGTCAAACTACAGCATGTGCAGATCTTATTCCCTAAATTATTGTATTTGAAACAAAAAATAATACCTGACAAGTAAGCTCCTTTCAAGTCCTGTTCAGACGAATTTTTTACTGTTGTTTCTAATTCCATGGTTTCGTCCATGTCAAAACTCATTGGACAATGGGCTTGAATAAGCTCTAAAATGTAAGTAATGGAAACTTAAGATTAAAAATTGTTAATTTTTTTAAATGGCCACAACAGTCATTCTACAGAAATTGTTTTCAGATTTAGTATATTGATTTTGGTCAACTAAAATTCTATTTTCTTGCAAAAAAAAGAATAATCTATTTTAACCTTCATATAAAAAAGAGTGCCTCACATAGCTATATCACCATCTTGCCACATCAGTATCAGTTGCAGATGTACATAAAGAAAAGTTGAAATAGAAAACTTAAAGTCCAATATCTCCTATGAAAATTGATATATGACGGTAGAGTATGATCATCTTCATATAGGAGGTACCAGTCCAGCAGTCTCAAAGGAGTTGCGACATTGCATCACGGGCAGACTGACTAACAACAAATTCTATATATAAACCCCACACAAATCGACACGCTGTTACTTATGATTTTCTTCATATGTAAAGTAATCTCAAGGGCTCGACCCTCAAAGCTAACAGTGCGCGATCCTCAGGTTGCGGATAGTAGGAGCCCTCTTTTTGGGGACTGCCAGATCATTATAAGGAAAGCCTGACCGTAGACCATAGTAAGTGGCGTGTATGGAGTATTCACGTAAAAGATCCCTTTTGAAAATTTCGAAAAAGAGAAGGCTGATGCCGTATAAAAGGCCAAATCTTTTATCTTTTGTTACTATTTACTTATAATCCAATAAACATACTTTTATATATGTCGGGGTCTATTTCCCGAACAGTTTCGTCACAACCATTTTTATAAAGGATCTCCATAAACTCTGGATACCAAGAATAAGGCTTTCGTTTTGGAAGAAATGTCAAAAGCCTGAAAACTGCTTCATTTTCCCCGTAGTTTGTGTAGATTTGTTCTACTTCTTGTGAGTCTTTTTCGTTAATTATTCCTTGCTGTCTTAACCATGGTAAAATCTCTTTTGGTCTAATTTTCTCCGACAATGTCTTTTCAAACAAGTTAATCAATGTCTCCCATTTTTCATTATCTTCATGACTTACGAACTCTCCCTCGATGCAATCTTTCACCCACTCATAATCTGTGTAATAAAGATGAAAATATTAGAAATGCTCAACGATATTTTACAGAATTTACAGTTCAACGTATATTCTATATAAAACGAATGGTTTGTCTTTGTTAAACCCGAGTTCAGCAAACGCAAGGTACAGTATTACCAGCTTAACTAAACCAGAGTCTCCTTATGACATATACCGCTCATCGAACTCCCCATAGCTTGAAGCAGTGCCACAAAAAGCCAATACTGTTGGCTAGATAATCTTTAGTAAAAGAGCCGTGCAATGATCATTCAACCGAAGTAAGGTAGCAATTATCTCTCTAATTTCAGACATTATATCATAAAGTTAATTTTCCATAATGCCCTATATCAAGTTAAGGTGTTATTGTCAGCAATTGGTAGCCATTGGCTTAAAAGTTTTAATACAAGACTTTGTTTTCGAAAATTGCCCCTTTCTATTTAATCTTAGGTCAGTGACCATTTGGGCCATCAGGAATACCAAAGATAGTTTTGATAGGGAGGAAGCAAAAATAAACGACGACCAGACAAAAGGACAGGTCGACAGACACAGTAATTTCGGGAACACGAACATGAAGATGAGATGAAGAACATCACCGAATCGTGCCTTGTTCAGTGATAGAACATCTTGATATGGTACTATTCAGGAACCAATTCATCAAAATTTAGGGGCAACTGGTCTTAAAGAAGAAATTGTGGACGGACGGACGAATTAAAGACACTATACTCTTTGTCCGGCTTTTGTGGAGTCTGATTTTTGAGCTTTAAAAATTATTTGCGTTGACCACGTGTACTCCCGGTCTCGCGCTAGCGCGTGCAAAGAACCATTCCCGACAAACAAATGGCTGACTTTACAATGTAAAATCCTCGAAGAGAATTAAAAACTCGTCGCAACTTAAAATACATCGCTATTGCTGAAAAGTATTTTTGTTACTTACTTGCACAAAATAAAGACCATTCCATAAGAATACGGTAGACAGTTTTTCTTTCATAACGTTTTTACCCGTTTCAACAAACTATGACAAAGAGTGTAAGAAAATGCCTCTTGTTTTGTCAGTAATTTTGACATCGAATTTTTTAAAGTATAAGATACTTTTAATCTCTGTCTTATTAAAATAACAATGAATTTGTCATCAAAACTGTAAATGCAAAAAGCTGTTTGTCAATTATCAAATCTAATCTTAGTATGTACTTTCAGGGTATTATCTGACTTACTATCTTCAACAAGTGCCTGTTTAAAGATTTGCCATTTCCCATGACATTCTTTACCGTCCAGTATTTCTAGTAGTTTTGCCATAGCTATCTGTGGCGATTCTGTTTTTTCTAGTGATCTTATGGCTCTTTTGTCGGCTAAAGATATAAAAAGAACATTTAACTATAGTATAGTTTTAAGTTCGTTGTTATCAATATCCATGTGCTGTTTGTATTTTGAAATACATTTAACAGCAAAAAGGTGACAATTCACCAATGGAAGTTATAACAAAGGTGTCTAAAACAGACATAATAAGCATCTTCAGCAGTAATAAAAAAGAAAAATGTCATTAAGCTAAAATATGTTATTCTATTTCTTTTGTATTGAAAAATGTCTATAACAAGAAAATCCGACGGCTTTTTAAGTTTAATTTGTTCTGAAACGACCACCACATGGCACATGAAAATTTCTATATAAAGGTTAAAATACTAAAATACTGTTGTATTACATAATATGATACAAAATTTGATAAAATTTTGTCGATTTTGAAATAGATCGAAAAACACTAACAGGAATGTGAAGTACTTTCTTTGCATTTATATTCCTTAGATCTTAAATAAGACGCAGAAATGTCTCGTCGGAAAATTGGCTCTTTGACTAGCAAATGTGCACTTAGAAAAACAAAAATTCATCGCATAATCAGGTAAACAACAGGATTATTTCCGTAAAAAACCAATTATCACAACATTTTTTATCAGAACGAAAAAGCGACTAATTTTTAACACTGTTGAAGGTAAAAATATGCAGCTATGAGTTACGTTTAAGAACATTCGTAAAGGTCAAATCATACTCAGGTAAACTAGGCAAAGACAGACAACAATGAGAACTAAATATCAAATATAATTACTGTAAATTCGCCCTTAAAGTTTATTTACCGAGGTCAAAAAGTGTTCCAAGATTTGTCAATAAACCAGATGGGGTAACGATTTTCACAATCTGTCCGTGGAATAATACCATGATTAATTTCCTCCAATAATCGTCGGAAGGGACTTCCATTCCCGGATGTGAGCATTCAGACATGTCTTCATTAATATCTGAAAAACATATTTATAGTTCTTTTGTAGTAACACATCAGTGTTACTTGCAACAATAAAATAAAAACTTTGCAAGAATCCGGAGACTACTATTACGCGTTATGGTTGTTTATGAAGACCCCTTACTTTATCCCGTTTTTAGGGAAGTCTATGTTATACATGATATGGTTTCTGTTGCTTTTGTTTCTGTGATATTCTCGAGTTTACTGTTTACCATTTTTTTCTCACCTAGCCAAAGACCATGTGAGCTTTGTCAACAATTGGCGTCCATCGTCTCGCATCCCTCCTCTGAAACCGCTTAGACAAATTGATTAATATTTGATGTGGAGCATCTATGGAAGTTCCCTTAGAAAGTTGCGTCGTTTCGTCATGATCAGACAAAAACATGACCGTCATGGAAAGTTTTTTTCTGATTAGCTATTACGAACAAAATTACTAGAGACCTCTTTGCCAAATGGAAAAAAAAATTCTTGACAGGCAATGTGTATAGAAGATTCTTTATAAAGTGAAACAACTATCAAGAACAGGTGAGCGCTACAGCTCAACCTCCTGAACCTCTAGTTTATTTACCATATGATTTTCACTCACTCTCTTTTTGATTTGAAGAATGTATGACACAAAAATTAAATCGATGTTTGACGTCTCAGCAGAAGGCATGATGGATGTAAACGTTCCTAAACGTTCGATTAGTTATTTGTAAAGACTAAATACACTGACCTGTTCTGAGATAATGGTTTTATTGTGGTTTAATCTTGACATTGTTGAATAAGAAGATTTAATTTATCGCTAAACACGTTCTGTGCAATATATTACTTAATACTTTTCAAGGAAGGCAAAATATAAAAAATATGGCATATTTAAAAAAAAAGGAAAAAATTATATTACCAAACTCTGCCTCAATCTTATTTACAGCATCATCCATCCCGACTTGTTTTAAACAGTCGAGGAAATTTGGGAACCATGATTTCGGTTCTAGCGTTACAACCCTGTCAATCAGAACAACCAATGCCGCTTTGCTGTTTCGGTTGATGAGCTCTGTATATATATCCTGTACATTAACTTCTGTGAGCAAGTTTGCAGTTCTCAGAACTCCGGATATATTTCTGATGTCATTTTCAGTGTCCTTAAGAAATTCAACTACTTTTCGTAGGTGAATTTCTATATCCGCTTTGTAGTGTTTGAATAGGATATCGGGTACAAATGTAAAATCTACAAAGATATCTTGGAATCTAAGAATGTCAGTGAATAACTAATTCTGAAAAGAATTGATACCCGAAGAATTTTTAGAATCGGCATTTACAGTTGTATCAAGAAGGACGTAATAAAATCGACATATTGCAAAAAAATATATAAATGTGTGTACGTTGTGATAATAACATAACTGAATATGACAATATATAATATCACATCTATCTCTTCAATATATGTTCGACACGTTGCCTTTGAAAAAAGTATCTGTGATTACAAAATGCAATCATTAATTTCAAAACAAACTCAGATTAAAGAAAAATCGACAGAAATTACCCTTACAACATTATTTGTGAAGCAACTATCATTTAGTGTTTAACAATACAAAATAAATGTAATCAAAAAGGAAAAAACCAAAAATATGTACAAATTACCGGTATATCAAATATCCAATAAATACGGAATTTAAATACACGTCTCGTGGCCGGTTGTTAAGAAAATGGTTATCAACCCCATGTGTAGTTTTTCTAATATTGATTGACGACGTCACGATTCAGCGAGTAATTTTAGAATGTATACTAGATAAAACAGCAAAATCACTTCGTAAGCGAACAGGAGTAAAACAAAATAATTAAAGATATACCTTCCATTTTTCATACGTCTTTGAAATATAAATAAATGTGCGTTAAAAATTTTCTTAATTACAGTGTTATTGAAGGATTATAAATTATATACAGGTTAATACCAATGTCTTTGTCGGCAAGAAATGGGACCTATTACTTTATTTGGAAAGATTAAAATATAACGAACACTTATGACAAAAAAAAATATAATGTCTTCTAACCATAATGTAAAGGACAAATATGGATTTTTGGCGGGTTACATATACTATCTACAGGGTAAGTACCAGAGTCTCTGCAGAGAAGAAATTATTACGAAAATTTATGACGAAAACAATAAATCGTCTCCCAACGATAATGTAGAGAAGGATGCAAAAGACCAGTAGATTTGTAAATTGTCTTTTTTCTTATGGTTGAAGTGAGGTCTCTGACATTTACCGTGTTTACCCCATAAGACCAGTCAATTGCTTGTTTTCTGATGGTTGTCGTACAGATTCTCTGACATTGACCCCATTTCTATTCATTTTCACATGAATATAATAAATCTTACCACAATCCTCCTTCAACACACTAACAAGTGCTGTCCTCCTATTTGGAGTATCACTTTGTGAAATCAGATCTATTATTTGTTTTACTTTAACTGTGTCTGGCTCTTTGTTACTTCTTAGATTTTTAACTGCGTCTGAAAATATATTCTATAAATATATTTTTTTATTTCTTCTTACTGTGTATGTCAATAAGTTCTTCATACTTTTGTAAGAAAAGAAATTGTTTATATCGATTCTGTCTTGTTATTCATAAATCAATTTGGATCTCTTTTATTTGTCTTCTACTTAAAACTTGACTAAAGATTCTGAAGAACCCTTTATGTCTGTTTTATGTACATAAAAAAATTGACAGCAAGTCGAAAAAATCTGTACCATATAAAATATGACTTTAATTTGATTTATCGGAGTGAGAATATCAGTGTCACAAATGACGGTTGTTATGATCCCAATGCCGTTATAAAAATTCCGTACTTATACCGTTTTGAAGTGCATGGCATTTATTAAGAATAATTATCACATTTTGGAGACAAATTGCACAACGTGTGCCATTAGTGGAGCAAGAACTGTCTACATTTTTGATATTTTTAATCTTATTCAATAGTGTTCCTTGATTTCAGTTGATATTTAGTTATTGGTGTGTTTTATCAGTCACAGTTCCTTGATTTCAGTTGATATTTTGTTATTGGTGTGTTTTATCAGTCACAGTTCCTTGATTTCAGTTGATATTTAGTTATTGGTGTGTTTTATCAGTCACAGTCTTGTTTGGTGTTTTTTATTAGTCCTTCTCCTTTCGTCGTTGTGTTGTCGTCCATCTTTTCACTACTTCTCTTTGGTCATTGTGTATCTCGTGTTTCCTTATACTTAAGTCGTTTTTCCCTTCTCCTTTCATATATTCCAATGTCTTTCGGTGCTGTGTGTCTGTTTCCCTTGTCATTTGTTCATGGTATTGTTATACTTTTGGTTGTAATTATGTTCGATTTTTTCTCCCTTTTCTTTGATGGTGGTGGTATCTTTTTTTTCGTTCCTCTGTTCCGTGGTGTTGGTGACTTTTTTGTTCCATTCCTACGTGGTTGTGTTGTTTACTGTCTTTTGTTCTCCTCTGCTTAAACAGTGAGGTGGTGGGTTTTTTTGGCGCCTTTCTTCTTTAGTCTTCGTATGGTCCGTCTTCTATTCTCTTCTTCATTGGTCGTGTTGCTGGTTGTCTTTTCCATCTCTCCTTTAGTCGTGGCGTTGTCTGCATTTTATTCCATTTTCCTTGGTTTTGTTTGTCTCTTGTTTCCTTCTTCTTTGATCGTAGTGTTGTCGGATTATTGCTCCTTTCTCTTTTGTTCTTGGTGTTGTTGTCCATTTTTTGCTCCTTTTTCCTATGGTTTTTCACCCCCTTTTCTTTTTTCCGGTATGTTTTCTTTTATACGTTCCACTTTCCTTCGTTCGTTTTGTCTATTTTATCCTTATTTGGTCATGGTGTTGACTGTTTTTGATTCCATCTGCTCTGTTCGTGATGTTGACAGTATTTTGCTTCCTTCTCCTTGTAATCTTTGTAATATCCGTCTTTTGTTCCCTTCGTTGTTCACGGTGTTGTCTACTGGTTCCTCCCCTTTTTGTCTTGTTTACGTTCGTTCGTGTCTTGTTCCTTTTTTCCTGCGGTTGGGTTGTTTTGTTCCTTTTTTCCTGCGGTTGTGTTGTTTACCTTTTTTCCCTTCTCCTTTGGTCGTGTTGTCTGTATTTTTGTTTGTCCTCCATTGGTCCACTCTTGATGGAGGCCTTGTGACGACAATTCGATTTTTAACTTTTGAAAGCTGTAAGCAAAATTAGCCAAACACACATCTAATACCTGTGACTTTTGCATTATTCCTGAGAAAACAAAAACTCTAACTTACACCATCTTGGCAAGATTCATTAAGCCATCCTGTATAGTTTCCGGAAAGAAAAGAAACTTTGCGATATATAGAGTGGACACTGAGAGAATTCCTATTGTTAAGGCAAATGAATTAAAATGTAATAATACAGCAGACTAGCATACGATTGGTACAATATGATTGCGTCATCCACACAAACGATGCACGCGAGGAATCATCGCTATAAAGGCATGCTGCAATTAAATGATTTTTTGGGGTGGAGGCATGGATTGATAAAAAATGTATTTGTGGTGTAATAATCCTCATACTTGAAAGTGTGGATGATACATCAAAAACGAAACAGTAGCAAACCATTTTTTTAATTTTCAAGAAATTATCGACTTCAAAATTAAACAGAAAATTCTTACCTTTACCAATTATCTGTTTGATTTTCGGTGAGGATAGTAGCTCGTTTGATTGCACAATTTCTGTAAACAACGGAAGAAATAGTTCATTGAATCCAAATTCTTCTTTAGCTACCTCTGGGAAATTCTTGCACATTCGTGTCGCCATGACCCTGTTCTAAATATAGCAATACTATCTTACGTAAGAAGATTGATAACAAACACAGGTACTTGGCGAGATTTTTTTATATGCCATAATACCTATACACTAACAAGGTCAACAACTCCGTTTTCAGAAA
>JARWCS010367739.1:0-10375 GCA_034783895.1 Geukensia demissa | reverse complement strand
TTTCAGAGGAGAAGATTAAAATATGAAATGTTGACGGACGACGGACGCCAAGTGATGGCAAAAACGAAACCACTGGATTACAGGTTCCTGGCATGGGACAGACACGTAAAGTAGGTGGCGGGGATAGATACAAGATTTACCGACCTTGAAATAGTACAATAAAACAAGAATTGCAGAAGTAGACTGATTGCAGTTTAAGTATGTGACCAGAGTTACTAATAAAATTCACTTATCAGGGTTCCCAGGGAAGAGGGGTCAGTGAATATCTATTATAATAGGGATAAAAAAATTAGCATAACATATTAATAAGTTGAATTAAAAATTGTATAATGTTACGTGTTCAATTTAATTCCAGGTGGCCTGAGTGGTCTAGGTAGTTGATTTAAACTTTCCTGTACAGATCACTGTAGCCTATCAACTATACTCCGTGAGTTCGCATCTGAGTTTGTACCATACAAAAAGGATTGCGTTAAACTTGCATCACATGTGGAAAGGTTTGTCAGTTACCTGCCCAAGGTTGCTGGTTCTCTCCAGGTACTCCAGCAGCAAAACTGACCCCTGCTGATAAATATTTGGGATGTATCCAGGTTGTCTACTGTCATTTAGTGGGTGGCTGTCTCATGGACAATCATGCCACATCTCCTATTTTTATATGTGTAAGAGGAAGTGAAACAGTAAAAGTTGCTGGGTGAAGAATTTTTTTAATACAAATTCAAGGAAAGACTTCCTTAAAATTTTCAATTTAGATAGGTTGCTTCCTTGATAAAGTCTTATCAAAAATTTAACTGGTCAATCAAAAAAAGTATGTTTTGTCATTTTTACAGTATAATTATATGAAAACTTGGGAATTTGGTCCGATGGCAGTAATATTTGACATCATGGTTTTGTTCTCTTGAGTTTATTCATAAAACTTGATAGATGTAAACAAGTGGGATTGGTTAGTACATTTTTGAAGATGTGTGAAACAAGTTTCTTTGATACATGTGTGTATTTTTTATTTTCATAAATGTTTAATTTTAGTTTTTAGTAAGGAAAATTATGTCGTTGAAATACATAACAAACGTTTTTCCGAAAGTCTAGAACCATCTACATTTAGTTGTACATTAAAGAAAAATAACATAGTAATAAACTTTAAATATTTAACTTGTCCCCCAAATCCTGTTCCCAGTGCTAACCGTTTTTAATTTAAAAGTCAGCAACATGACATCACTTGTTTCTTTGTTCATATTATTCATGTAGTAGTATTAGTCAATGGGTGAATAGATTCATTCATAAAATATCTTTCAATCTGATGCCATTTTACAGGTAAACACATCACAGATTCATTTAAAGGTCCCCCATCACTGGATATAGGTACTTTCATAAAATATCTTCCAATAAGATGGCATTTTACAGGTGAACACAGCACAGATTCATTTAAATGCCCCCATCACTGAATGGTGTTGCAACATTTACTGTTTTGACCCTAAGTAGTCTTAAAGTTTATGTACACAACACCCACAACATCTTACATTGGGATGTCCAAAACCTCAGACGTACATGAAGGAAACATCATCATTTTCCTTCTGGAAAAGACACAGGTGTACTAAGTGGCTATCTAGGATTTATAGGTTGCTATGGGAATTTATTAAATTAGGCATCATGAGTTAATTTTGATTCAGAGCCTCTTAATACTGTCAATGATTATTTCCATCACCAATTTTAACATAATGTTTTAGTCATAAAATTCAGAAATTAAAATATTTATTGAAAGACATTCTTGTCAACAACAATACAGAAAATAACAAACTTCAAATTTGATTTGTATAATGTAAAATTGATTTCTTTAATACATGTATTTTAAACAGCATAAAATTGTCTTAATCTGAAAATTTAAGCAGAATTATAAGGTTCATGGAAAATAAACTGCACTATGAAAATTATTTCATCATAACAGATTCATGTAATACCTTGATAAGAATGCTTTCACATGCATGCAGGTATATATGACATGGTGCTCAAATTTAACAATTCTGAAAATGGAACCTTTTCATTGTAGGGCTTGTGGGGGAAAATGCTACTGTATAGAAAAGTAAGCTAAAATTTATAACAAAATAGTTTGTAAAATATCCAGTGAAGCTAGTGAATTTGAACCAATACCTGACTGACATGGATCATTCACAAATAAAAGCAAAAATGCATGGTACCAGCTGTTAAAACAGTTTTTTTGCAATATACAGTGAAAAATTATAGGAATCAAAATCTTGAGATATGGGTTTGGTTGCATTTTCAAATGATGATTTTATTTTCAGTAACAACATAGAACGATTCCTTGAATGAAGCTAAGCTAGAAGTGTTATATTTTGCTTCTGAGCATAGGGGTAAAATTCAACAGTACTTCATCCCCATCCCATTCAGATACAGCAAAAAATCTGTTTAAAAATCAACCTTGAGTAAACAGAAAACCTGTCTTAAATAAACAAAGATATTAAAGCAAAGATTTGTTTCAAGCAAAAAATATGAACAGTTTTAAATAAAAAAAACAAGCCAGTTAGCTAATAAATATTTTTGGCAAATTTTGTTCCATAATCAAAATTCTTAAAAATTATGATTGATTGATTGTTGTTTAACGTCCAGTGGCAAATATTTCATGCATGTTCAGGACAGAAACAAGTTATGAAATTAGTTTGAAATCATTGTTGTTTTAAAACTTCAATGAACATACTGAGAGCTGCTGACATTAATCTTTAGACTCCAGGTTTCTTTTTATTCACTCTATTATATAACCTATATCAATACAATTCAAACATTTAAAACAAATTCCATAAAACAATGAATCAATTTAAACAATAGCTGTTATAACAGCAAATTATCCTATAAAACAGGACTTTGAAACTTTAAAACAGTTAAAAATTAAAACAAATCATTAAAACAGCTCATTCTTTCAAAGAATTCATTTACAAAAATAACTCATTCCTGCAGACCCTGATGTTTTCTGTCGTTTTCTGGCTTGTAATGAACTGAAGAATTCTCGAATATCTTCTTCACGAACAACCTGTAAAAGAATACCAAAATCTTCATCTTAAATCATATGAACATATATTCATTAGGAACAACCTGAAAAAGAATACCAAAATATTATCTTAAGTCAAATAAGAGTATATTCATTAGGAACAACCTGTAAAAGAATGCCAAATTTTCATATAAATTTAAATTTTTGCAGTGTAGGATGTTAATTACTATCAAACCACCAAAACTGTTAAAAGACATAGTTTTTGAATGGATTATCTAAATCTTTTGCTCACAAAGGAGTAAATTCACTATAGCTGTAGCCCTAGAAAATACAAATTATTAAAAACATCACATTTTACCCAGTAAAATGTTCATTATTATAATAATAAAACTCTTATTTTCCAAAAAAAAAAAACCCAAAAAAAAACCATCCCCTTACGGGAAGCTTTTTCTTTCAAACGTCATGAGAAATCTTGATTTCAAGAAAATGGCTAAATTTAGGCATTCCATAAACATTAGCTATTGGGCATACTGTACTCTACAGACAAAAAAAGTTCCTAGGATAAAAAGTTATATTAAGAAAGGAACATCTCAACTAAACCTCTTTTGTCACGGCATGTGCTAGAATTCATAGAGAAAAAAATCACACAAAATTGGCATAAATTTGGTCAAATTGACATTTTTGCCATTCCAATGCTTCTAATTGACCAGACTTTGAGGAGGGGACTGGCATAGACTTATAGACTGCCACTGGAAAAATTAGGGTTGTATAAGGGCAGAAAATTTAGCCATGTAACTGGCCCCTTAATGACCCCTCAAAATGAGCTTTTACAATTAGTCTTAAATGTGCTTAGAATATGGCATTTTCTAAACACCAGTCTTTGGGTGTCCCTCCATAGGGATTGTGAATTTATACTCATCAAGGACAGATATACCTAGTGCCTTTCTTTTCCCGGCCATAAAATTTGCAAAAGGGAGTTCTAATACACATCTTTTAATGTTATCAAACCAAATTTATCTCAATTAGATGCAGTGAAACTGTGAATGATGGAAAATTTAAAAACCTTAATTAACATTTCCCTATAGTTTGTTTATATCTATCAACAAACATGTAAACTCACTATAAACAGATACTAAACAACTTGACAACTTCTAGATTTTACCTTTTTATTTTCAGCAAATTTTTTCAAGTATTCACTTAACTCACTTTTCATATCGTTATAACCTACAAAAGAAACACAATAATAAGGCTATAAGTTACAGAATGTTATAAAATATGTAATGTTCTCAAAATATTTCTCTGTTTTTACTATCAAATGACAAGTTTTTTTTTCTAGAATACACTGCCAAAGCTATCAGACACATTGTTCTAACTAATAAATAAGTTAATGATTGGTTGCATTACAATGTTTACATCCATAATTTTCTTGCAAACTTAATGCCCCTGTTGCCTAAAGGGGCATAATTTTTTTTTACAATTTGGGTCCCTTCTGCACATGTTTCAGAGGAAAAGATTTGAAACAGGTACAATTCCTTTTTCAAATATTAGCAATGGCAACCATCTTAATTGGCAGGCAGATATTTTGAAAGAACACCTATGAACCCTTCCACCAAAATTTGGTCACAACTAGCTAAGTGGCTTCAGAGAAGACAATGATTTGTAATTGTGGACAGATGCCAAGTGATGGCAATAACTCACATTACATTGTGGTGCTGTGAGCTAAAAACTGCAATCATAAAAAGCTGATTGATTGAAACTGTCTTATGTCATCTTTGCTGTACTGTAAATTCAGAAATTATCGCGTTCATTTATTATTGCGATTTTGAAACTTCACTCCAAAATGTGAGATAAATTATTGCGATTATAAGACAACCTGTTTGCAATTAAAGTTAACAGATATAGGAATGCCAGTTCTTATTTTTGCCATTATCAGTCAGTCGTATTATTTGCAATAATTAAAACATCGCATTATTTTCTGGATTTACGGTATTTCAGTAACACAGTGCAAAAAGGAGCTTCATTTAATTATCATTTCATATTTGTCATGTAATACCTTAAATCTTTTGAACACAGACAGCAAGTAATAGAAAACTAACCATGTAAAACTTCAACCTGTTGAACTCTGTTCATGTTAGATAATGCCTGTAAACCTTTGTCATATTGTGACGAGGGTGTTGATTTCTGTTTGCCACGTAACTCATAGGCATGAACTGTATCACTTTCATCAGGTAAGAATTCCACTGCTTGCTCCATATACATTCTCTAAAAATGAATGAAAGTGAAATGAAATAACAAGGTTTTGTATAAAATAATCAACATGACATAAATCTGTCAGAAACCATTTTGTTGTTTTGTTTTCTAAGAATGCTGAAGTATACCTTCCAACCTTTAACATAAAAACAGATTTTCAATACAGTCAACTCCACTAATTGCAGACTGATAATAGCATATTCCCATACCTGTTTACCAACTGAATGCTCAAAGTGGGAGATATCCCTCTTTTCAGCTTTAATAGGTGGGGGATTTTGCGGGACAACTTTTTTGCAAACAGAAAAGATAACTTTGCTAGAAATCCATGTAAACAGATAAGAAAAAGACATAAAATCTATGATATCTGGTTATTCTACTAATGATTTCTAATCAAAATTTGAGCAATTAGTACAACAAAAGGATTAATTATTTGTTGAATGCTTCTCAATAAGTATTGTATTATATAAACATTGCATAAACATTAATTTAAAACAGCATTTAAAACCTAATATGTGCAACATTTCTGCAAAGAGGGAGATTTGGGGAAGAAATTTTTTAGAGGGCGATTGGTGTCTCCCACGTGGGAGACTTTCTCAGAGTGGGAGATTGACCCAAAAAGAGGGAGTCTCCCTCCTAAAGTGGGAGGGTTAACAGGTATGTATTCATCACATCTTTATAAGTCAGTAGCATAAACCATTTATTATATATGTTATTCATTTCTAATAATTTGCAAACTGAAATAATTATTCCAAATCATGAATCATTTTGGTAAAATGAAAATTCTGGAAATGTTTTTTGTAAAATATTAGCTGAGATGAAAATTTCCGGAAAAATATTGAAACAAGAGCAAACAGTTTTATAGCAGCAAAGCATTGCACCACCTTGCTGTGTAATAAAAATTAACCTTTGACCCCGAAAATCAATGTTCTGACTAAATATGACTATGTTCAAATTCATTGAAAAATGGTGAAATTTGTTTGGACCTTTTCTCGCGATTCATTTATGAAGAATTGCTTTTAATTTTCCGTTCAAATGCTCCTCAAACCATTTTTGCATGTTTTCTAATACTGGTTCAATTATTGAGTTGAGAATGTGTACTCCTGTATTTTTGGCTAGCTTGTGCAAAGAGCCACTTCCATTAAACAAATGGCCGATTTTACAATGTAAAATCCCTGTCAAAAATAAAAAATTTGGAGTAGCTTAAAATACATCACGATTGCTAAAAAGTATAATTGCAATTTGCTTGCACTTTTTTCAATTAACAAAATGTAACTGTAACCGACTATAGATTCACACAGTATACACTACACAAATCATCATCAAAGCGCTGTTCCTTTGCTTGGAATCTTCTTGTGTATATGAGATTTTTGTGTCATGAATATTTACACCATATCTCCCTTTTTCTATTTCATTACAGAGTTTGTTTCTTGTGCTATGTGGAGAACGTAGAAAATCTCCCGTGCTTGAATATGTATGCTCTTATATTTTACAGTTATGGCGTATTTGTTCTTGAGATAACTAGCTCTATGTGTATGCCTTCATTTTTTCTTTTTCGGCCAGTGTCTTAACTGAAAATTATCTAGCAGTCCATCTGTTTATTATCTGCTCTATTCAAGCTATTTTAAACAGCCAAGTCATTTAACAAAATCTTGATGTGCCCTGTGTTTGTTTAAACATTGTGTATGATATTGTATGTATTACTGTCGGGCAACTTATGACAGATTTTGTTAGATTGCCCGTGAATATCTGTAATTTGTTGACCTTACCCCGCATTTGTGTGCTTCAACACACAGATGTAGTGTCGTCAACATATAGCAAAGAATTCTGCTCAAACCGGTGCTAGGGGCCGTCTTGAACTTACTGTGAGGTGCGAGTTTTCACTCCATGTTCAAGGCCTCACTGTGACTGTTCCTTTGCTTGGAATCTACTTGTATATATGAAATTTTTGTGTCATGAATATTTACACCATATCCCCCCTTTTCCTATTTAGTTACTGTAACCAACTATAGATTCACACAGTATTAACTACACAAATCATCTTAGTTACTGTAACTGGCTATAGATTCACACAATATAAACTACACCAACCATCTTAGGTACTGTAACCAACAATAGATTCCAGAGGCTGATACAGACTTTTGGAAAAGAGGAGCCCACTTGCCAACACATACCCGTACATAAATGGATATGACTTTTGGAAAGGGGGACCTGCCAATACATACTGGCCTGCATGCAAAACAAGTGCTAAAAATCATTTTTGCATTTTCAAAAGGCGGCCCCAGCACCTTTGGATCCACCCCTGGATTCAAACAATATAAATTACACAAATCATCTTAGTTACTGTAATGTAAATGTTAAGTAACAAAAACTACAAAAGTTTACCTGTGGTCAAATATATGTTATTACCTTACAATCTGTACAGTTACAAAGTTTCTGTCTCCAGCCTTCACTAAAGAATGCAGCAGAATCTTTATGAATCAAGTCTCTCTTCTGTAAATCCTTAAACAAGCAGCCATTCTTTACAGTACTGGTTTTCTCTGGACTCTGGATTAAAAAGAAAATTCATTTAACTCTTTAATTAATGACATAAATCATGAGCCAAGTGCTTTTACCATTTGCTTTCCATGTTCAATTACAAAAAACTTGATCTGGGAGACTAGCTGCCGAAATATCCAGAGGACATGACAGCAAAGTGGTTTGTTTGTTTGATTGGGGTTTAACGCCACTTTCAACAATATTTCAGTCATATCGCGTCAGTCAGTTTTACGGGTGGAGGAAGCCGGAGTACCCGAAGAGAACCACCGACCTTAGGCAGGTAACTGACAAACCTTATAACGTGCGATGCGAGTTAAACTCAACCCGTTTTTGTATGGTACAAAGCCAGGCAAGAACTCGCGCCGTATAGGTGATAGGCTACAGTGATCTGTACAGGTAAGTTTAAATCAACTACCTAGACCACTCGGCCACCCAGGCCCCCCAGCAAAGTGGTAAAACACCAATTAACAATAAATAAAAACATAGTGTGAGCAACCAAGTGGATACTAACAGCATAAACACTTCAATTGTAATCACTGGCTTGTAAAAATGAGGTCAAGGACTGGTGACATTCAGCCAATGGAAATTTAAACACACAATTATCTTTATTTATAGATGTATTTTCTGAGAATTCAACCTAAGCACAAAAACTGACCATAGCAACTGAGGTCAAGGAAAATGGGATATGGCAGAATGACTTGTACATCAATAATTTCAAAAATATTGTTGACTGATCTGTTCAGCAATTCATTTGCACTAAATGTCTTTTCACTCATGACAAAAAAAAAGAATTATAAACAGCACACTATACATATGATACACAACCAGAATTTTTCAATTTTTTTAAATTAGGATATATGACTCTGGCAACTGTACCATTATTATGTCTTCCCACATTTATACATAAATTTGGATTTCAATGTCAGAATCATGAGAACAATTCCTTCTTGTTCTCTGTTAAGCTCTGCATGGTGGATGGGTGTTCAAAGGAATCACATAACAACCAATTTATATGGATTTTATCACATAATTTGAAATCATTTATCTTTATAATTGATATATTATTATTATAAACGTCTTGATTGTGTTCCATCAAAAAACTTTTGTGATTAATTAATGGCACTGAATCAACAATACCCTTGTTTGGCAGATAAAATGGCAAATATTTCTACAAAACTGCAGTTATATATTTTGAATTGATCATTATCAAGGAAATGAACATTTAAATCAGAGAAAATTTACAAGATCCAAATATTTTTATCAAATAGATTACAAAAGTTCCATTTTTGACTATTGTATACATACATGTCCTTTGGCAGCTTTATTTGGAGATTTTCCTTTATTAACCTTTGATGTACATGCTTTGCCTTTTGATGTTTCTTTACCTACCTCTACACTGTCTGAAGTTTCAGCTGTTGTCAACTTATGAACCTCTGAAATGAAAACACAGATAGAATAAACTTCTGGGACACAACAAATTTGTTTTATCTGTAATTCATCATATCCAAGTGAAGCCTATGAAAAAGTATCAATTAAATACAAAGATTGTCTGTATACACAGCATGATATAAATATGTGCATTTTGAATTTAAAATTATGTTTTAGAGGCTTTTTATGGAAAAAATACTTTTTGGGGGGTTCCCAAATAAAAGAATGACCCGTGTTTAACCCATCAAAGTATTTTATTCCTGAAAAGCCCTTACGATAAATTGAGGAAAAAATGGTTCACTTTTCCTCAAAATTATTTTTAATTATGTGTTGTTTTGAATTAAGGGATATGAAAATAGTTGAAGATAAGACTACTTTGCTTAAACTGAACTTGTTATACACAAAATCTGCCAAAGAAAAATAAAAAAAGTTCACAACAGCATAAATGTGCTTTAAGTTTTTTTTTTATTTATTAGTTTTCCTGTATAAAATAAATGCCAATCTACCATGCCTAAACTGAAAATTCAAGTATTGAGAGTCTCCAGAGTTCTCAAAATATGCCTGTGACTGTCAATTTCACCATCTACCCTGTCACATAGCTCATAAAATAACAATTTTTTTGCTGTTGAGGACACAGAATCCCCAAATTTGCCAACTACTTCAAACCTTTATGAAAACTCCAGAAGATTTTGTATAAAATGTGATCAGTAACCAGACATGATTTTGCCAACATAGAAATTAAGCAGAAAAGGGTAATTCTATGTATAATAAAGGATGCAATATGGGAAAATCCTGGTTTCGAAAAGCAGAAAAAAATCATGTCTGTATAATATATTTGTTATATAGATGTCATCTTACATATACATATCGGGGCCTGGGTGGCCAAGTGGTCTAGGTAGTTGATTTAAACTTACCTGTACAGATCACCTAAATGGCCAGAGTTTGCGTGTGACTTTGTACTATACAAAAACGGGCTGCTTTTAACTCACATTGCACATGATAAGGCTTGTCAGTTGCCTGCCCAAAGAGAGTGGTTCTCCCCGGATACTCCGGCTTCCTGCACCAGTAAAACTGTCTGCCGTGATATGACTGAAACAGTTTATTAATTGAATCTAGAATTATTATTAAATTGGAATTTGGATACAAATGATCAAATTCTAGAATTAACCT
>JARWCS010367718.1:0-10375 GCA_034783895.1 Geukensia demissa | reverse complement strand
AAAACAATAGGACAAAAACTATTACAACCCAAAACATATAAGAACCCACCATCAACTCAAAAACCAAAACTCAAGCCCACCAAGGAATAGATGCGCACAGTATGCATGTTGGGTCTGAGGGGAGGACAGGGGACACTCTCCTACCTATCACACATTTACTACCCATCTCCTTTTTAAGCTGTCCATCCCGTACATATACCAAATCTGTATAAAGATTTAAAAGTTAGGAAACATGAAAGTGAAAAAAGGTACCAATGTTCCACTAAATTTCTGACAATTGCGCTGATGATATCCTTGGAGATTACTAGACTAAGAAATGTATAGTTAATCTACATTTACTTACTAGTACAGGATTTTATTCCATCACCAGTATAACCTTTCTTACACCTGCACCTTCCTTTCTTACATTTCGCTTTTTTGTGACATTTCTTCTTGCAAGTCTGTGTTGTTTCTGAAAAAAGAAGTTGAAATTGTATATCGACCAATAAGCACATCAGAATTGCAAAATCTTCCATGTTTTCAAAAAGATTTTTCAAATTTCATACTCTATGTTGCCATTTGCACGTCAGGTTTGCTTTACCACACGACACTTACACTTGTGTGCTCTACAAGTTACCGTTTCAATTAACAAGGGATCTCTGATAAATAATGTATCATCATAACGTAAAACGGATGAAATAGTTTCTTTAACTCGTGCATTTAAAATCTATTATACATTCCATTCAGGAATAGTTGCGCTCAGAGTCTACGATGTACTATTTTGAATTATATGTTTAGCGAAATACAAATTAACAAGGTATCCAAGCATCACCGAAATGCTGAGAATTGAGCTAATGATATCCTCGGAAACAACTGAACTAAGACATGGCACATCAATTTACTGACTTACTAGTACAGGATTTCACTCCATCACCAGTGTAACCCTTTTTACAGATGCACTTTCCTGTCTTGCATCTAGCTTTTTTGTGGCATTTCTCCTTGCAATTTTCCGTTGTTTCTGTCAAAGAAAGATGAAGTTTGTTAAGTTTAAACACAATTCACATTACAATAAAACAATAATATGTTTTTCCAAAGAAATTATTTTCTTTTCAAAATATCCAAAACTAGAGGCCCAGAATGCTGATCCTGTATCGCTAACCTGACATTGGGTCAATCAGAAACAATATTGAATAACCAAAAGTGGTCATGAGAGTTATTAAACTTTAAAAATTATCGCCCAAAGATGTTTCTTGTAAAATGTTATTCCATTTAGCCCAGCGGTTTTTGAGGAAATGCTTAGTGTAACAGCCAATCAGAAACAAGAATCACACATGGTGTCCATATTTTTGTCTGATTAAGTAGGGAAACTTTGTGAAGAATCGGGCATGGATGATTCCTACCAAGTATCTGCCGAAGCTGTTTCAGAGAAAAGGTACATTCATGAATCAGCCAATCAGAAACAAGAATCCACCATAGCGGCCATGTTTCAGTCCAATCTGGACAAAAACTTTGTACTTTGTAAAGAACCTTGCATTGATACTTCCTGTATTGCCTTGTGGTTTCCGAGGACAAGATGAAAATGAAAAAAGTCGACCTGTTTAAATTCTGTATTTTACCTAAGTTATAGTCAAAATTGAAGTTGGTTGCTATTTTCGGTCCGCTAATGGGAGAAATATTTTACAAGAATATATTACAAAAACCTCAGCATAGCGAGATTAATCGTTGTTTCGCAGTAAATGCTTTTAAATGTTTCTTGGAATAGTTTGACAAATATTGTCTAAAGAGAGTTTTTTCATTGAAATATATATATAAAAAGATAAATATAGCCTTTTGAAGTGTGAATCTTTTTTTAAAGATAGTTGGTATGTCATACGTGGAATATTACGTTTCTAAATTGGTCAAGGTAGTTGATTTACACTTACCTGTACAGATCATTGTAGCCTAAACGGACAAACAAACAAACGTTTTTAAAGAAAAATATTATTGTAGATTAAGTCAGCACAAACAGGGAGAAGCAACATCAAACCAAAATCAATTCGAAAACGACAAAATGATGGAGAAGCCATAATTGAAACAAGATAAAAAAAAACTCTAAAATCAAACGCTACCTTTGCTTCTTTTGTTTTCGTTTTATCTTTTAGTTTGATTCAAATGTGTCTGGTCTCTTTGAAATGTGAACTTTTGATCTCTCACATGGGTACTCTACACAAGACCTGAGTCCATACTTATTTTATTTCAAACTTAAATTCTATTGTCTAACTGGAAGTTCAATTGCATTTCTGGCACGTAATGTCAGTATTTAAAAATTCTAATACACACTACTTTCCGAAGCAGCCACGCTTCATACCGTCGTGCTTCTCTGGCATTTGATTGTATAAAATGAAATAATTGAACAAAGATTTACAGAATATACATTTCATACGGACTATGAAAAAATATTTTCTTTATGTAAGATTTTGTTTCTTCAGTATTATTGATATCAAATATATCTGTGTCAAGAGTAATTTTACTGACACTGAGATAACTTAAAGCTTCGTAAATACAGGGGCATGTTAGAACCTCGGGATTCTCATCATATATTTCTTTTCATGCTGACTTAGATTATATATGGTTTTAGGGTGGGAATTTGAATAATATTTTTGATATCTTGTTATTTTCAAAATGAGAGGCGGGGATGATCTCCAAGTGACACCCCTGGAACCTCCCATGCCGACTAAGAATATACATGATTTTATTCATTTCATCTTATCTTGTCACTATACCTTTTGGTTGAAATTGTGGGCTGAAAGTTTTACATTTATTATCATCGACAGTTCATATTCATTTCATATTTTTTACATTTTAGATATGTCTATCTTTTAATCTTGTGTATTATTTAAGGATGTTCGCCGCTCAAATTCCGGCATTTTGGTCAGATTTTCGAGCTCCTCTGTTTTGCTTCATTTTATAACAATGATACTTTTTGCCGACTGACCCCGCAATTTTCTTTTCACAATATCCTTAAACACACTGAAGTGCCATTTCAGACGTTTTTATTAATTTGTTGTTATTTATTCCTGGGTTTTTATTGACAGAACCTACTTGGACAATGGAAAGTCAATGGAAAATCAAGAGAAATACAAATTTTCAAAGTGCTAATATCTTAAGACAAGCACTCTGACCCACGACATTTTTTCGCCTATTTTGTTGCAACATCAATAATCACAGATAAATGAAAACCTTTTCAAACTGAGTAGCAAACATCCTTAAGGTTGCGTATCTGAATTGTTCTTGATAACTTTCATGTCAGAAAAGTCTGACAACTGGGCTGGTGAATACACTCGTGGACCTCTAGTTCACCAGCTGAGGCATCAACCCAGTGGTTTAAAAATACCAAGATTACCATTGTTGAATAGATATTGTGAAATTCTATTATCTATATGTTCATTTAGAGGAGTAACTTATCGTCAGTACCATTAGAACCAAAACATAGGATGTTACAGATCTAAACCTAGTGCAAGGAGTACTCAAATCCTCAAAATATCGAAATAGGCAGCCAAATCAAGCAAAGGGTTCAACTACGATGTGCACTACCTATCTAAGCCTATTATTATTTAGATTATAATTTTTACTTAAATTGTGAAAGACAACAAAGATATTCGATTTTAATTAGAAATATTTTAATACCATTGGCATTTTAAAACTGTTTAATTTCATAAGAATAGGTAGAGGGATAAAAATATTGAAAACCATTTGAATAAGCAGACACTTTGTTAATCCATCATCAATGTCTTCTGAAAAACCGATGCCAAGTTTATCCCGGAATAGCTATGCTCAGAAAGTACGAAGTACCTATTATCTGTATCACATACCATACGTTATTGAAAAGATATCAATGCTGAGTTGAATTGTTGACGAGTTAGCTGGTGATATCCTCGGAGATTACTGTTCTACGACATGCAACATTAATTTACTGTTACTTACTAGTACAAGATTTGACTCCATCACCATTGTAACCCTTTTTACAGATGCATCTTCCCTTCTTGCATCTGGCTTTTTTGTGACATTTCATCTTACAAAGTCCCGTTGGTTCTGTAAAGAGAAGTTGACATTTTGTTAAGTTTAAACATTTTGTTACGACCACGATGTAAAATTCTTGATTAACCATCTATCATGATTCCAAGAAAACAATATTTTTTTTTTGGAAAATATAAATGATAAAATGCTTAAATTTGTAATACAGATCAGATTTGTTTTCTACACAGTGACCATTCAACGGGCATCTGTACTGACCTTGAAATCCTGACAAGTTAACGTTTAATAATGTACAATTTTACCAATTTTTCTTGAATAAATAATGGTTACTGTCTTGGTTTTCACATATAGTTAATTCAGGTAAATATTATGAATCAGGCAATGATTATCATAAAATCTTTCAAAACACAATCTTAAGAAAATTTGTTGTTATTTCCTACCGTTTTCAAACCCTTTTTATTTGATTTTTTAAAGTTGATAAATGAATAATAATTTAAAACTAATGCTGTTTTTGTCTTATTGGCAGTTTAATTTTTATTGGAGCTTTAAAACAATTAATACATTTCTATTTCTCTTTACAAAACATAAAAGGAAGTTGATATTGGTTTGTGTGTAACCCTTTATATTAAGAATTTAAAATATTGAAACTGACTTCGTATTTTGAGTTTTGAAAAAGGATTTTCTTTTTAAAATGTCAAAAACCTGTAAGCTGATGAAGGGAGGGTTAAATATTCGGATAGTAAAATTATTATCAACAAGATAATGTTTCAATAACTTTAATTTGTAAACGTTTGTTCCTTGGTCAACGAATAAAAATCCGTATACTTTTATCTTATCTTTTTATGCCATTAAAGGTATTCAAATACCTAAACAAACAATTCAGAAAAGTAATAAATCCAAAAAATGATAAATTCATTACTGTAATTTTCTAAAATAATCAGTACAGATAAACAACAAAACAATAGGAAAACTGTTTAAAAGAGACAAATAATTGGAAATCAACCATTTGAAGAGAGTTTTGACATTGGCTTATTATATCCTCGGAAAATACGACACGCATTATGAATCTGCTTTACTTACTAGTACATGATTTGACTCCATCACCAGTGTAACCTTTCTTACATATACACTTTCCTTTCAAACATCTGGCTTTCTTGTGACATTTTTTCCTGCAATTTTTCGTCGGTTCTGATATAAAAAGATGACATTTATTAAGCATAAGATTTCTGTTATTTAAAGGTAACAAACATACCATTTTTAAACTTTTGTTATTGTTAAATTATTGGTAATCTAATTGTTTTTGTGACCAGTGATTTCAGATTTGAAAAACTCAAAACAATCCCATTTCTTTTCTAAAGTAAATATAGTCAGGTATAATTCAATTCTAACTGACACGTGTATTTTAATATAATGTAAACTGTAAAGGATTAAAAAGTATTTGAACTAAAATTATGAGTATGCTACACCGTTGATTCTTTAAATACAGTGAAATTTTAATTCTATCAATACAGTAGAGATTAAGACAATAAAAACAATATTGATATAGAAAAATAAAACTTGGAAAGCCTCTGTTGATGGAAATAACCTGTGTTTTGGAAATTTCGTAGGCACAGATTCAATCAGAGAGACAATATGAAAACACGGTGTTATTGTTCATATTTTGGACATTTTGACATTCAAAATTCCAGTATTACAGTTTTCCTATCACATAATGTCATTTCATTCCACAATCTTCCCTCTTTAACAACAAACAATATTTCTATTATAAAGGTGGACCTATGTTTTATTAATGAAATTTGACTGTTGAAAATGTTAATAATATCTGACTGTTAGAAATATGTTTTAGTTCCGAGAACCATCTTAAGTATTTTTCGTACTAGGACACATGCCCACACTTAACTGTTTTATGAAAAAAGAGGCGTTCTGTTCAGAGATAGTATATGAACACAACGTAAAACGAAAGAAATTAACCTGGGGATATTGAATATCTCAAATATATTCCACTCTTTTCAGAAATTCTATCTTGCTGCAGTCCTGTGTCAAAACTTTGGACTTTTCACACAGTATGCAAGAAAATATAACTATAATTCATCGTGATAACCTTCAATGCAAAACATAAAATATCATTCGGAAATCAAAATATCTGTTTTCATTTGCAACTCTTTTTAATACCCTAATTAATTCAGGAAATTTCTTATTTGAAACTTAGTATAATTCCTAGAATTAATAACAATTTTAACTCAAACAAATTTTTTTTGTATCTTATTGGCTATTACAATGCATTTATGATCCATGTTTTGAAATGTCATTTTGTCAAATTTGATACACACCTGCTTCTTTAAAAAAAACAACAATAAACTTGGTGAGATTCTTATCAAATTAGTACAGAAAAAGGATAAAACAACAAGAAAATCGTTGTAAAAATCAAAACTGTCGGAAAATCATCATCAGTCAGATTTCAGAAATATACACCTTATTCGTAACCATATTTGTAATCTTGGCGACATAAAATTTGAAAAGGTACTAATGCACAAAAGTACTGATATTCTCGGTGATTTCTAAAGTGAGACATGTAACATTAATCTTTGTATTCTTGTACTTACTAATACAGGACTTGATTCCATCACCAGTGTAACCCTTCTTACAGATGCATTTTCCTTTTTTACAACTAGCTTTTTGGTGACATTTCATCTTGCAATTCCATGTTGGTTCTGATAAAAAGAAAAGGGAATTATAGAGGCATACTGTAGAATGTCATATAAAAATGTACATTGTAAAATGCCTAACAGTACAACACAAAAACAACAACTTCCGCTGGATTACAGTTTCCTGGTTTGGGACAGACAAATTTAGTATATGGCGAGGTGTAAACACGTTTTTAGAGCTCAACCCTGTTTTCTTAAATTATATCTGTGCGGTTTTTTAACAGTTATTTCAAAATACAATCCCAACTGATAGTAAACATGTTTATTTTTCTAAAATTTGGACAGAAGCAAGTCAGTGTTGGAAATTTCATCTGGATGTTGTGTTACATTTTCTCTGGCACTTGTTCTTTTTTATTTCGTTTTATCCTTTAGTTTGTTACGAATTTGTCTCGTCTCTTTGGACTATACACTTTTGATCTCTCACATGGACATTCTACATTGAACTTCAGTTTTCTTAAATTATATATGTGCCTTTGAATATAGAAATGAATGTTGTATGAGTGTTTGAATTAAATTACAAACAAACATATACCAACAGGCTTTCTGCAATGGACAAGGGCCCATTGCGTTAGAAAAGCTGAAAAAACAACAATAATCCAATACTTGTCTTACTTACTAGAACATGACTTTACTCCATCTCCAGTAAAACCATTCTTACAGATACACTTTCCGTTCTGACATCTAGCGTTTCTGTGACATGTCGGACATTTCACTGATAAATACAGAAGTAAAGATTTGAGTTTGGCATAAGCAGCATAATTTCAATTACGTTTCGGTAATAAATACAACCAATTGTTTAACTTGCATCTGTGGCCCCAAAAGGTTTGAAAGTTTTTATAGAAAATAGATGAATAAATTTTGAATTACTATTTTAACTTTAGAGTAAAATGTTTACTCTAGGCAAAACTTACAAGAACATGACTTTACTCCATCGCCAGTATAACCATGCTTACAGATGCACTTTCCTCTCTGACAACTGGCGTTGCTGTGACACTTCTTACATTCTAATAAGAAAACGTCATAACAGTATCACGAACCGATTGAAAAATGCAACGAGAATTTTGGAAAAAAGTAGACCTCCAAATCAATTTGCTGTCTCTTGTTCTATTTGTAATTGTATGCATATTATATATCGACTGTAAAAGTTAAATCTTCAGCAGTTTCTTTGTATGTCGTTTTGTCACACCATGTCCCACGTTAATGAAAGAGTTGTGCATTCACAAACATATTTTATGAGCCTGTCCTAAGCAAGGAACCTGTAATCCAGTGGATGCCATTGTTTTTTTTTATATTTAGGTGTTACTTTTTTCATTGTATACTTATATGACCTATAGTTGTTACATTTGAATATCATCACATTTTATTTTGGGGCTTTTTACAGCTTGCCTTATGGTGTGGATATGTGTTCATTATTGAAGATATCTGTACGTTTAGATAGCTGTTTCATAATGGATACTAATAAAAATTATCGCGATAAAATACATGTAAAATGTAAGAATACTGGTGTTGTTTTCACAGTAAAATTCATACATTTTTTCGTAATTGGTGATGTTTTTCTTCAATTCTTATTGTAATTAGAAAAGGAGGATGTTGTATGATTGTATATGAGACATGTGTAAATATGTAAATCGCACGTGAATATTTCTTCTCTTTCAAGATTTGTTGGAAAGACTGGGTCATTTCCTCCGTATTTATTTTGAATTTATGTCCATTTTATAAATGGTCATATATTTGTAAAATAAGAAGTGAGTGCTTAGACTTATGAATAAAGTTTATTATAATGCAGAGCGCATACATTCTAGTACATGGAAATCGAAAATTGCGTTTGAATGCTGTCTTCGACACTGCTTTTTTGTAATTTCAACAACAAAAACCAATTTCAAAATAAATGTTAAAACCTGCACTTTCTTTCGATGAAAACCTTCATACAGCTTTTGATAAAACATGTCTGGGAAAATGGATCAAAATTCTTTGAAGTAAAAGTTGTTTTTATCATCAGGTACTTTTGTAAATAACTATTTTGCTTACAGATAATATCGATCAGAGTCAACTATTTCAAATTGAGAATAGAATTGTGAGTTAAAAATACTGGGCAAAAATTGAATTCAAAGTTAATAATTACTAAATTGGTTCATTTCGGCTTAAGCACGGACTATTTAGTTTTCAGTCAGTGCGCTGTCATTTTCTGTTACGATCATCAAATTTTTACCCCAAAGTAGTACAGTTTAAAACGTGACCGGTTGATTACTGGAAAGAAAACCTTACATGAGGAAACCAATTTCTAATAGTAGGTACGTATATTCCAATTAAAAATTAGTTATCCACAAACTTTGACAACAAGACCAGAGTTAATGTTATGTTTGTTAGTAAACAATGGTCTATACCTACATTAATTGTATTTATAGTAAAGATACTTCAAATGAGCTGCCGTGAAAATCTCAAACAAACATGAAAATTGCGAAATATTTAACAGTACTGATGGTTGCCCAGTAGAAATCTATAATAAAACTTCTAAAAACGAATCAGTTAGAAAATGTCTTCAAAATATACAACTTTCATAAAAAACTTAACTTTAAATTGAAGTGAATAAATGTCATTAATTCCATGGTTATTATTAAATCTTCAACCATTTAAATTTTCGTTACGCTCTTCTAGTTGTGTCATTATGAGAACGAAACAACGGCCAGATGTTTTTGGCAAAATGTCTACGGTTCTCAAATAGACGGATAGAAAAAAAAATTGAATTTTTAAATACCGTAATAAGGCAAGTTGGAACCTGCCAAAATTATAAAAGGTTATCTAACTTAACTCTGGAAATTATTTAATTTAGATTATTCATCTGAATGACCGTTCAGCTTGATCATGAGAGTTATCGGGAGAACTGGTATACAAACTTTATTTGAGACTTTAATTGTTTCTTTACGAATACAGGCAACCTTTTTTGAAGAAGTTGAGTTTTTAAACTTTAGTGACAATGCGAACGATCTTATTAGAAGTTCTGAATATGCGCATGTCTGAAATATTAAAGGAACCGACACGAACTTTTTTAGATTTAATGTTCCTACCAAGAACACAACTAAATTTAACTTTAACGTGTAGTAAAACCCTTAAAAGCAACGGTTGCAACAGGTCGTAAAGATATTGTATGGTCGTTGATTTGGTATTTTCTACGACACAACCCACAACCCCAAAATTACCACTCATATTTTAAAGCCAATCTACAATCAGACGAAGGTCTATATATTATAAATGCTTTTTTGTTGCAAACATTTGTGCGTGCTGATGAATTGCGCGCAAAATTCGGTATAAATATATCGTGTATTGATAAAGACTTTTGCATAAAAACCAATATGGTTGATTTTCGCTATAGCAAAGGTTTTCAAATGCTGCATTAAAATAAATCAAACGAAGATATGTGCTGTATTACCGTGATATCGCGAACATATCTAACAACTTATCAAACTAAACATCGATGAGATTTTAAAGTTTAATACAATTTTAGGTTTAAAAACAATTCATGAGTTTTGGACGTGTCAATAATCCGGAATGTTCTTGCCATATCCGATATTGTTTATCGATTAACGACAAGCGGGATGACTACAACTTTCCTATTGTAAACTTCCCATATTTATGTGGCAATATTCCTGCTTCCCCTGCCTACGGGATTTATGTTTCAC
>JARWCS010367707.1:0-10375 GCA_034783895.1 Geukensia demissa | reverse complement strand
AACCAAACTTTACAGGAAGCATCTATGGAATGTCCTTTACAAAGTTTCCTCGTTTCAGACTGATCGGATAAAAAGCATGGCCGCCACGGAGGATTCTTGTTTTTGATTGACTGATACATTAAAAAATCTTCTTCTCTGAAACCACTTGGCCAAATTGATTAATATTTGGTATAGAACATCTATGTAAGGTCCTATATAAAGATTCCTCATTTCATCCCGATCGGACAAAGAACATGGCCGCTACGGACGATTCTTGTTTCTGATTGGCTTATTCATTAAAAATCATCTCTCTGAAACCGCTCGGCCAAATGGATTAATATTTGGTATGGAGCATCTATGGAAGGTCGTTTATAAATTTTCTTCATTTCATCCCGATCGGACAAAAACATGGCCGCCATGGACTATTCTGGTTTCTGATTGGCTTATACATTAAAAATCTTCTCTCAAACCGCTTGGCCAAATGGATTAATATTTGGTATGGAACATCTAAAGAAGGTTATAAATAAAGTTTCCTCATTTCGTCCCGAGTCGGACAAAAAACATGGCCACAATGGATGATACTTGTTTCTGATTGGCTTATTCATTAAAAATCTTCTCTGAAACCGCTTGGCCAAATGGATTAATATTTGGTATGGAGCATCTATGGAAGGTCATTTATAACGTTTCCTCATTTCATCCCGATTGAACAAAAAACATGCCGCCATGGCCAATTCTTGTTTCTGATTGGCTGATATATTAGAAAATCTTCTCCTCTGAAACCGCTGGGCTAAATGGATGAATATTTGATGTGGATCATCTATGGAATATCCTTGATGAAGTTTCTTCATTTTGTCCATTCATGTCCAGTATCCAATGTATTAACGTTATCGTCAACATTGCAATTTGAACAACATTATTAAACATCGTTCGCATCGTGATGTCGACAGTACAGCATCAACATCGGTTTACATCGTCTTTATACATGTACATATCATTTACTGTTCACATCGTTGACATCGTTTATATCGCGATGTAAACAATATACATTCGACATGGGTTTACATCGTTTACATTGCAATTTCGACATAAAGAGTTATCTTCGGTTTAAATTGTCAATATAAATGTATTGTTCATATCGTTTACATCGTTCACATTGCGATGTTAGCAATATACATTCAACATCGGTTGACATCGTTTACATTACATTGTAATGTTGAAATTATAGAATCACCATCGGTTTACATTGTCGGTGTAAATTTATTGTTGACATCGTTCATATCGCGATGTTAATAATATACATTCAACATCGGTTTACATCGTTTACATTGCAATGTCGGCAATATAGAATCACCTTCGGTTTACATTGTCAGTATTCATTGTTGACATCATTCACATCGCGATGTTAACAATATATATTCGACATCGGTTTGCATCGTTTATATTGCAATGTCGGCAATACCATCGGTTTACATTGTAAGTATTCAGTGTTGCCATTGTCGACATCGTTCACATCGCGATGATAACAATATACATCCGACATCGGTTTACATCGTTGCAATGTCAGCAATATAGATTCACCAGCGGTTTACACTGTCAGTATTCACTGTTTCCATCGTTGACATCGCGATGTTAACAATATACACTCGACATCGGTTTACATCGTTTACACTACAATGTAAGCAATATTGAATCACCATCGGTTTTCCTTGATAGTATTCATTGTTGTTATCGTTGATATCGTTGACATAGCGATGTTAACAATATACATAACACATCTGTTTACATCGTTTACAATTTGAATTTTGAAATTATAGAATAACAATCGGTTTAAATCGTCAGTATACTAAAGTATATCAAATGTTCACATAGTTTACATTGTTCACATCGCGATGTTGACATTATACATTCAACATCGGTTTATATTTTTAAGGTAAAAAAAAACAATGTTAACACAATATTGAAACAATATTGTCTACATTGCAATGTCGACGATGTCAACGATGTGAACAATATAACGTAAAGAGACAATAAAGTAAACACAATATTGAAACAATGTTGTCTATATTGCAATGTCGACGGTGTCAACCATGTGAACAATATAAGGTAAAGAGAAACAATGTAAGCACGATGTCGAAACAATATTGTCTACATTGTAATGTCGACGATGTTAACGATGTGAACAATATAGGATAAAGAGACGACAACAATGCAAACACTATATCGAAACAATATCGTCTACATTGCAATGTCGACGATGTTAACGATGTGAACAATATGGGATAAAGAGACGACAACAATGTAAACACTATATCGAAACAATATTGTCTACATTGCAATGTCGACGATGTTAAAGATGTAAACAATATAATGTAAAGAGACAACAATGGAAACACGATATCGGAACAATATTGTCTACATTGCAATGTCGACGATGTCAATGATGTGAGCAATATAATATAAAGAGACAATAATGCAAACACTATATCGAAACAATATTTTCTACATTGCAATGCCGACGATGTTAACGATGTAAACAATATAAGATAAAGAGAAACAATGCAAACACGGTATCAAACAATATTGTTTACATTGCAATGTCGACGATGTCAACGATGTGAACAATGTACATGTAATTAAAGAGACAACAATGTTAACACAATATTGAAACAATATTTTCTACATTGCAATGTCGACGATGTCAACGATGTGGGTAATATAAGGTAAAGAAACAACAATGTTAACACAATATTGAGACAATATTGTCTACATGGTCAACGGTGTTTATATTAAGATAGGAAAACATTAACATTAATAAGTTGGGGACTGGGTCGACAATGTCGACAATATCGAATTTACATCGTGCACTGGACATACCTCATTTTGTCTGGATCAGACAAAAACATGGTTGCCATGGGATGAGTCTTGTTTCTGACTGGTTGATACATTAAAAAGTCTTCTCCTCTGAAACCGCTTTACCAAATGGACTATATTTGAACTGGAAGATCAGTGGAACGTCTTTTTTGAGGTTTCTTCATTTTGTCCTTATCGAAAACTAAATATGTCCGCCATGGAGGATTCTTGTTTCTGATTGGCTGATACATTGAAAATCTTCTCCTCTGAATCCACTTGGGCAAATGGATTAGTATTTGGTATGGAGCATCTATGGAAGGTCTTTTATAAAGTTTCCTCATTTTGTCTCAATCAGATAAAAAAAAAAACATGGCCGCCATGGATGATTCTAGTTTCTGATTGGCTGATACATTAGAAAATCATCTCCTCTGAAACGGCTTGGCCAAATGGATTTATATATGATATGGAGCATCTGTGGAAGTACCTTTATAAAGTTTCCCCATTTCACCCCAATCGGACAAAAACAAGGACACCAGACAAATCTTGTTTCTGATTGGCTGATTCATAAAAAATCTTCTCCTCTGAAATTTCTTTGCCAAATGACAGGTGAGCGATACAGGCTCAGCCTCCTGAGCCTCTAGTTTATTTATTAATTGCTTCAAACATCACCGAATATAACAAATTAATCACTAGTTTCTATCAAACAGGGGTTACTGTGTATGTTAGTAACGCCTGTTTGATAAAAAACTAGTGACTAATGGTAATATTCGGATATGTTTAAAGCAAAAATATTTTTTTACCATTTTTTTTGTAAAAAAGGGTAGGACTATGGGGTAAAATGTACCATCGGGTATCCTGTCCACGAGTACCTGTGTATCAGCCAATTATCTGCCATACAGTATTAATAATGGAACTTCATTTGTACAATTCAATAACTCTGGTTCTTTCATACACTTTAAACGAAAAACAAAATTATTTATACAATTTTCAATCAAAAACCATAGAAACATATTTTTATTAGTTACATAAGTTTTGACAAAACTGTCATTTAATTTATTTTCAGTAAAGCAGTTGAAAAAGATTTGAAGTTGTCTCGCGTTGCACAAATCAGATAACATCCAATATTATTGAAATATATTTCGTGTGTTTGTTAATATATATATTTTATTTTAAGGCAGATAAGTAAATTTTCCAAGGTAAAAATCACGGTGGGTATCGTTCTCCGGCGATATGCTGATTTTTTCCGGTGTCCTGGATTTTCTTCAAAAATGTAAACATACAGACGAAAATATTTTAGTATAAAAAAACTACAGGTTGATAAAAAGATAAGTCTGCACATTAAATTTTTAAATGAAACTGATACACAATCGTCTTTTAAGAACGGAAATGGGTGAAGTAATTAAAATACCAGGTACATTCCAAAAACACATTATATCATTTTACAGTTTTGCTTCTGTACAAAAAATTGTAATTTTCTATTTGGCTACTCCCCAAATATGGAACTATTAACTGGTTACAGAACACTTCCAACAAAAATCGTAAAAGACGGAATTTCACTGAAATTCTGACGTCTTGGATTTTTTCCGGGGCATCCCGGCTTTTTTGTATGGTTCAGATTTTTTTTTCGAATCTTGTTGAAACTGGTCTCTAGCGTCTTTATATGTGGAACGATTCAGCTTTGTATTTAAAACTTACAATATAAACCTTTCGCCTGTATCAAACTAAAAAAAAACGCTTTCAGAAATCTTGCAAAGTGATCCTTGCATGTCCTGAAGCTACGCGAACATGCGATGAAATCACGGTTTAGCTCACTGTTCCTAAGGAGGAGCATCAGAAAGCTAAAATCTTCACATGAATATGACGACTTTTTGCAGTTATCACTCTAATGCTATCCCTTTTTTCAGTTTTTGCCATGATATGGAAGTAGACAAACGAGGAAAGGACGAGGGCCCAAGAATTTGGATGAAAAATGAAAAGTGGCTAATATCTTTTATTTTATATTTTTTGTATTAAATAATGTCTACAAAAAGAAAATCCAACAGAATTTTTAGTTTATTGGGTTCTACAATGGTCACGTGGCACATTGAAGTTGCTTAAAATATTAAATTACGAAGAAATTACCTAATTTGATACATTATTTGATACAATTTTTGCGATTTTGATATAGATCGCACAAAAACATCACAACCAAACTTTGCACAATTAAAGATCTATCGAGTACAAATGTTCGGTTAAAATATCTTCGTGATGTTTTGGTGCGACCATATCTAATTTGAACAAAACACATCTAAAAATACAGTATTTTTACATAAATTGTTACATTCTTGTTAAAACAGTCAAGTATATCCTTTCGGTTTGTCGAAATGACGAAAAATATATCAGAAAATGTAATGAATTATTAAAAGACTATCATTAAGCAGCATTTTTACAACAACTCATTATTGTGTCACAAAATCTAAAATTTGGGCCAAATATGGGGCTTAACTTACCAACTTTTTTATATCGATAAAATTTACACAGCAGAAATGATCAGCAATTCGTCCAGCCAAATTCTTGGTTGACATTTATGCAATTTTGTCTTCTTTAGTTATTATCTTTCAAACTATAGAAGACGGGGGAAAATGACAAAAATCACAAATATATCTACATGTACCTGACAGAAATCTTACTGAAGTCATTGCCTTGAACTCTTTACCGTTCGTAACTACCACATCTAGTAGTTAGCGATTTTTTCAAGTAATTGTTTTCCTATCTCGGTAAATTACGCCTCTGTGGAAACTTAAACCACCAAAGTGTTATATATCTCCTAAATGTGCAGAACATGGGCTTTGCAATGATACTATGATTAGAAATGAAATATTGTTCAGTTTGAAAAAAATCCGGTTGAAACACAGAGGGCACATAAACAGGAATTGTCTTCCTCAATTAACCTGCCCTTTTTTAGTTGTTTGTTTGTTTGATTGGGGTTTTTCGCCACATTTAACAATATTTCAGTCATATAGCGGCGGTCAGTTTTACTGATGGAGGAAACCGGATTAACCGGAGAGCACCACCGTCCTTGGGCAGGTAACTGACAAACCCTATCACGTGCGATGCGATTTAAACTCGACCCGTTTTTGTATGGTACAAAGTCAGGCGAGAACTCACGCCGTTTAGGTGATAAAAAGTGGGGAGGGGAGGGGCAAACATAGTTTTGCAACCCGACTTTCAAAAGTGACGGAGCAATTCCCTCCATGCCCCCTAGCTCTACGCCCATGGTTTAAAGTTACTTTTATGACCGTTGTAATAAATACGCGATATCAAAATTATAATAACTAACATTTAAAGGAAAGCAAAGTTTTTATCTTTCTTTTGGTACTCGCCTTCTTATTTTGATATATATCAACGACGTTATAGCATTTTGAAGGACGTGAATAAACCGAAAATGCCGATTGTGTATGTTTTATTAAGGTTTCTGATATATATTAGATATATAAAAATAGACTAACGTTATCATTTTTTGCTAATTTTCACTAGTGCCAACAAGGTGTTTAAACTTTAAAGTTTTGCTAATATTGATTGTTTAAATGTCCTGATTTTGTTTTTAACAGAAAAATTGCTCATGCATCATTTAAGCAGGAGTTGCTTACCCTTCCGGAGCACCTGAACTCACCCTGGTTTTTGTAGGGTTCGTGTTACTCCAGCTTTAGTTTTCAGTGTAGTGTTGTGTGTTCTATGTTTGTCTTTCGTTTCATTTTGTTGGACATGGTCTAGTCTGTCTTCCTACTTAACGATTTCTGTCTGCCCCTTTGGTATCTTCGAATTCCTTTTAAGGAAAGTAAGTTTTTCAACGCGAACCCATCCATTAATAATATCAAAATGCATGAGTGTTTAAACATCGTCATTTGTTTGTATTGGGTATTAAACAAAACAAATTTGCAAATTCATCACATGTGTATAATGAACATTATTTCAACAAGTACATTGAAAATTTGCATCACAATATCAAAAGAGACGTCGACTGTACTAAATAGTCGCGGTATCTATAAAATTAAACATATCTGATTTCAATAAAATTTTTATAGTAAACCAAATAGCTTCAAAATACAACTTTACCAATGTTAAATAAATAAGATGAATTTTATTATTCTATCTGTATATTTCAAGGAGTTAACTTTAGTGGCATAAGAACCAAAACATATGAAATCTGAGCTTCAAACATAGTGAAAGAAGTATTCAAATCCAAACAAATCGATAGAGACAAATATAAGTGCTATACGTTTTGAAGCCTTTCCGTATTTTCAGTGCTTTAGAATATTAAAAAATGCAGCAAATTTCTGTAATGCATTGTTGGATAAATTTAATGTCAAAGAAGTCTGATAACTGGGCAGGTGAATACCCCCGGGACCTTGGGTAAAAAGCATGACCCTCCCTTGCAAAATTGATGGTTGGTCCCATTAAGGTCAATAGCTAAACACCAAAATCTCTGTATTGTTCTACATTAAAGGTTTCTGGTTCTTGTGTCCAACCAATCAAAATCATTTTATTTAGGATTTGACTCCTATTTTGTTTACAAATATTTTGTTACGTTTAGAAGTACATGTATAATCTAAAATTAAAACTCAAGGTCACCGTTCAAATAAAGGATATTAAGACATTTGAAAATCCAGTTTTATAGTTTTTCTAATGCTTTATTGTTATTCATACGCATGAAGTTCGTTTCGTTTTATTTAGACTACAGAACCAGGTTAACTATATGTTTTTTCTTTACATCAGCGTGTTTATCGGCAAAACAACACGATTAACGCTAATATAAACTTTTGATATTGATTACGTTATTTAAAAAAAAGTGTAATATATTCTCTTAACATTTGTATTTACTGTGTAATACGTAGAGTAGTAAATTACTACCTCTCATATTTTTTACATTTTTTTTCAGTCATTTTATGTTATGATCGACTGTTATTTTATTTCAGCTGACTCATTTATTTTGCCAAGTTTTAATGGATAAATAAATGTCTTCGGTAGTTTGATCCACCAGTTAATCCCTTATAATTTGTACGTCACATTGCAGATATTATCGGAATGATAAAGTCGCAATTAGAATCTAATGATGAAACTTTCTCTCCAAGTAAGTATAGAGATGCACATCACATTTAAATTCGCTATTTTAACTTTTAGAAATGATAAGGTCAACAATTCTATTTTGTTATCCAATTAGATTTCAGATTTTCCCCAATTGAAGCCGTTTACGATACATTGCTAAAATCTACTCCAGAGAATGTTTTCATATTAGTTTAGGATTCCCATGTTTATGTGGCAATATTCCATCTTAACCTGCCTAGGGGGCTTATGTTTTATAGTTGATTCGGTACTCTCGTGCCTGTTCCAAGCATCAGGATTTTCTGAAGAGAGCATTGGTTTTGTCGCATAAAGTACTACAACAAGGATACATCCAATCAAGGTAGAATTCGTCCCTTCTATAATTCTTTGGTCGCCATCAAGAATTGGTTGATCAATATGGTGTCAGTGTATCTCAACTAGTTATGGACCTGTTACCGGTTATACAGCAATAAGTTGACCTATTCTCGAATAGACGTTAACCCGGATTAGAGTTTTAGGATTGTTTGCGCGCAAGACATGGGATGCTTACCCTTCTAGATCACCTGATCCCACTCCTGTTTTGTAAAGGAGTTTTCGTTTTATCTTTTAGTTTGTTTCAAATTTGTCTAGTCTCTTTGAACTAAGCACTTTTGATCTCTCACATGGTAATTCTACACTGGACTAATTAACACAACATTCAAACTGCTGTTAAATTGTCTTAAATGAAGACAAAAAGTACCGAAAAAGGTCTTCCATTAAAAAAAAGTTTAATCTAAGTTATACTTGTACTTTACAAAAACATCATAGATTGAGAATCGAAGCTCTATACGGTCTTTCAATACTCATTACATTGAAATTAGTTGGATATCTGTAGCGGCCTGATGTTCATATAAGTTGTTTATATATAACCGTGTCTCAGAAGTTTGATATATATGATGGAAAATTAATGCCCAATGATCTTAACTTACCTATTTATTTATGTAATAAAATATGAATATTCTGAGACACGGTATGCATTTTAAATGTTCACTGTTATTTGCGTTATAATTATTTTTGTAATCATTACGTAACAGCATAATTATATCAAATTACGTTTTAAGAAAGCATAGTTTGTATTTTCCTTTAGGTACCTCACCAAAAAAGGATGTTATAGAATTTTGAAAGGACATGAATGCACTTTTAAAAATCTCTGTATTGCGCTACATGTACTCGTGCTCTTTCGTGCAGAGAAAACAAAATTACCTATAATCGTCCTCGCTCTTTTTGCACTGAGACACGGTCTTAAATCTCCATAAATGCTGATTATGTAAGTATTATAAAAGTTGCTAAGATATTAAGATAGAATGACAATTTTACCTCATTAACATTAGTGACAACAAGTTGTTGAAATAATATTGATTAATAAAATGTTCCGATTTTATTGTTTTCTTTAATAAAAAGATTGCTTATGCATAATTTTATGGAACGTTTGTCTAATTTTAACAGGAACCTATTTCTTCATAATATCAAAATGCATGACCGTCTATAGACGTACCACGAAAAGCTAACGGCAATAAACACTTCTTTTGATAATTAAACAGATTAGATATTTTGTTACTCTGAACAGAAATTATTGCCACACATCATATAAATGCAAGTGCAGATTTCAGTAATTTATGTAATTGCATTTTCCTGAAGAAACTATTGAAGGAGAACTAAGTCTTATAACTTAGAATATAACATACATATTGGCAGTTTAGATACCAATGATAGTATTCATGAAATCGGACCAATAAGTTATTAATTAAAGTTAACTGTAGTACTTAGACAGATCGTGTAAAAATGAGCTACAACAAATGTATACAACTATGGGCAACTGAACAATAAACTGAAGCATTAACGGGAACTCTGACTCAAATGGCTTTCAGAATTATATACCACACAAATAATGTCCAGGTACAAATTCGCAAAACGCATTATAAAACAGGATATAAAATAAGTTAATTATCAAATAGAATTTTTACGTCTTTATAAGAAAGTTGTCGAAACAGAAAATAAATGCAGGTCCTTGTGCAAATACAAAGAACTGATTGAGCTTTAATAGCGGTACAAACTATTCAAAATTAATTCCTGATAACAGTGATATTACCCAAATTTTACAGATTATGGAAATGTTCTAAATTTTAAACTTGCCGAGACATCAACACTTTATAAAAATTCATTGATGATTTTGTTTTTAATTTTGTAATGATAATACAGATGGCAAAATGATCAGCTACCGGCACATGTAGTTAAATATAAAAATAGGATATGTAGCATGATTGTCCACCCAACAAGTGACAGTAGAAGTTTACTTACCACTTCTACACCCACCTCCTTTTATCGTGGCTACTTCTTAATATTTTCTGTTTTCTATTATTTCTTGAAAAATTCTTTCGTTTTTTTTTTATCTGATTCCTGTGTTTTCGTTCCGTCTGTCAACCCA
>JARWCS010367696.1:0-10376 GCA_034783895.1 Geukensia demissa | reverse complement strand
TTTCTTCTATTTTTACATATTTTGACAAAGGACATATAGTGTTGATATAATATGCAAACGCATATTAAATGCTTATCCATGTAATATGCCTGTAAAAGGCGGTCTTTGAAAAATCAGGTGATAATCAATAGGCGGGGTTTTCTCACTTTGATTGACGATGAAGTAAACATTAAGAGTAATAATAACAATAATATTGTGTAATCCGTGTAATATGCCAATATATGTCTCAAGGTTAGAAGGTATAATGCATTCCCATCCGGGTCGTGCATTATGCCTTCAAACCTTGGGACATATTGGGCATATTACACGGAAAACACAATATTATTGTATAAATAATATTTTGACTTAGTAATAGATATTTTAACTAGATTTAAAAAAAAAAAGATTTTTGCTACTGTGATATCATTATCATAGTTTTACTTTTGCGAAAGGAACTTTAGTTACATGGACACACTTTATTGTGCAGATTTTCAGAAAATTTTTAAGGTTTATTACATTAAACTTTTATATTTAATATATTTATATTTTATATTTAAATTTATAAAGTTAATTATTAGTGCTAGTAAAATTTTAAATATACTCATACAATGTTGCAATTTTCTGTTTAAAATGTTCGATATAACGTCCTGCTTGCACAGTGCCTACTTGTTGTTGTTCAGTGTTAAGTATTGTATGTCTCGAGCGGAATAGTTTTAAAAGAGACCCTAAATGCATAGTCCACCCAAAGAAGAAAATGAAATATATCATGTGTGGTTATCATGATAATGTGTTATTTTTCGGTTATTAATGACAGATTTTTATTTTTTTTTAATTGTTCAATTTCTTTTTTATTGTTTTACTTCCGCATTCGGTTGTAGATAGTGTTGGAGCATTGCAACGTGTTTTACCTAGCTATATTGAAATGACAGTTTTTTACAGTTTAAGTGGTTCTACAACGGATTGGTTTTCAATGTGCAAATACTAAGAAATTACTTGATTTGATATATAATTTCAATTTTTGTCAATTTTGATATAGATCTCACAAAAACATCAGAACCAACTTTTCACAATTTAAGCAAACATTTTGGTATTCTTATAAAAAATGTTACAATTACTGTTTAAGTAGTCAAATATGATCTGCTGTTTTGACGAAATGATGAAAATACTATAGTTATGAATTATTAAAAGACCGTAATTAAACAGCATTTTCACAGAAACTTATTATTTTGCCATTAAATATTAACATAACCTAATATAACCTATAACCAAATATTAGGCTTACCTTACCTAATCCTCTCAGACGAAATGGAATTCAAAGGAATATTATTAGAATGTCAAATGAATTTCAAAAGAATGTCAGACGAATTAAAGACGAATTTTTGAATGTCAAATAGATATTAAGAGAAATGGATACAAATAAGTTTTTAAAACAACTATGTTTTCAAACAGCAGTCGTATCCCCAAACATCATGTAATAACATTCTAAAGCGGAATTTTCACAAAATTTTAGGTTATATGCAATATTTGTTAGAATGTGCCTGGGGGCGTTGCTGTTTATGGATTAGTTGTTGCCAAGTGAATCATTGCGTTATATTGCTTATATAGAAACCCAGAGGGAACCTTTATAATTGAATACAAAGACTTCTTTATATTATAGCTTCGATATAAATGAACGACAATATGAATATTTTCATAATGCAAGTTATAAGTGAATTATCTGCTCATGTAAGTATATACTCATTAGTTCATTATAGTTACATAAATATCGTTATTTTCGTATTAAAATTTCTTTCTGAATTAGTAAGTCTTGTAAAATTTGTATTTCTTTGCATTGCAATAATGAAAGGTCTTCTTTAAACGATTTCAATGAACGATCGTTTTATTGTTTCATTATGTATATTTGGAACGTCATTAAAATCAGGAAAGAAAGTTAAAAAAAATTGCACGTTTCTTTGTCTGTTTTGTTTTTTGTTTGTTTGTTTTTTTTTTAGGGGGGGTGAACTGAAACTTACTAAGTTTACAACACACATGTATTTATAATTAATAACATTTAATTTTGCATAAGAAATTCTCTGAATGTAAGTTTATACTCTGATTTGGGTGGAAAAATTATAATAGTATAATATGAATCCTCGATAATACAAAGTGTTTAACAGATTAAACTACCTAGGTGCACAAGTTTTCCCAAACGACAACTATTCTGGTACCCGGCCAATATTACCTCCATGTTATTTAATTTCTAATATTGGTAAGTGAGATTTACCGGTAAATGGAAATAAAAAAACTGTTTGAATAAAGCAAAAAGTGAAAGAAATCATTATGTCTTAACTGACCTGAGCATAGCCTGCAAAACGAAACGAAAAACACACATCAACACAAAATACTACACAGAAAACACACATCAACACAAAATACTACACAGAAAAATAAAGCTTGAGTAACATAAACCTTTTGAGTTCAGTTGCATCGGAAGGATACACAACTCCTGCTCCACTAGTAGCACCTTTTACGTTACTCAGTAGTCAGATCCGGTTGTTAGTCATAATTTCGTACCCATTAGGTCAGGTCATGATGGCGACCGAACATTTTCCGGAAAAATAAAATCACTTTAATCATTTCATGAGATATTCTTGGTTAAGAAGCTTTTTTGTCAGCAGCAACCCTTTATTAATTAATACCCGATGGCAATCACAAGCCTTTGAGAAGCATATCAAGTAAAAAATATATACTCCGCATGCGGAAAGTTTATAATGAGAAAATCAGAGTCATCTCTCATTTTAAAAGTTTTGTTTTTAAACTGCACTAACTGACAGTTTAACAGCACATTATTATTTTGGATTTGACAACGAACGAAAAATACAACAAAAATTCTAAATTAACGCAGTGATATATTTCAATTTTTTGTGGCTGAACCAATTAATTTTGACAAAACGGGGTTTATCTTGCTTGCTGTTTTCATACATTTCGTTTTTGACAACTCGTCAGCAGCGCTCAAAGTCACTGTTGGAAATCCGGTTAAAATACAACGACTATTAATAGGCACATACATTAGAACTCAGAGCCAAAAAAATCTAAATAAACAAAATCCAAACAAAGCTAAGGGTTACCTCCGCATCAGCTAGAAGGGCCTTAATTATGGAATCTCTTTTTTTTTTATATCAAATTTGAATTCAAAAATTAAAGGCATTCATGTAATGAATCAAGCCAGGATAAAATTTCTGGCTACTGAGTTGGGAATATCCTCGGATACTAACATCCACCAGCAGTGACATTCACCCAGTGGTAGTAATAAATGTTTCACAAAAGACCAATATGCACTGTAGTGCCATTTCTTTTATTGGCAACTCTTAAGTAGTCATACTCTGTTGTTTGATAGAGTTGTTCTGTTATAATAATGAATTAAGGAAACATCCCAAACCAATCTGTATGAAAGAAAGATTTTTAAAAATGAAAACAATGAACTTTTAGTTAGTTTTAGCAATTTTCCTTAAATACACCAAATCAGAAGTTCACTTTTATTATTGGTGTTTTCTGACAGAACAATGCCTTACTATTATAATAATGAAGGTTAAGAGGAGCTAAAAAGTAATATACTTCTTCGTTACCATCTAATGCTTGTCATATTTATTGAATAGTTTATCATCGAACATTCAGTTGATTTCTTATAATCCAATGCGATATAATTGTTCGTTGTCGTTGTTTTTATTAAAACAAAATTTTTGAATTTGTACGTTTCGTTAAATATGATCTAATTTAAACGTACTAGCATCTTATATCTGTTTAAAAATATGTGATCACTTTTAAGAATGCCGTGTCGGCTAATTCGAAACCTTTCCCTTTAGGGCCATCAAAAATAAATTACTTTTCCAAAGGAATGGCAGTTATAATATCCAAAGTAATTAAATTTCTTCCTATGTCATGTTTAAATGTCAAAATTGTGCAGAGCTTCAATGCAAAATATTCAAATCCATCTTAATGAAAAATTGTCTCATATGAGAGTATATATATAGTCATGTCATTAATAATATTACAACTTATTTTGTCAGACATGCTTGTCACATCAGTCCATGAAAATTAAAAAAAAAACTATGAAATTTGACTACCATGAAATATCAAGTTCTCTCTTTGGGATATACGACAATCTCCATACCTTAGAAATACCACCATGAGACGAACTTCATCTCGTTAGACGTTTTTGATTAATTACATATGAATTAGTGACAGAAGCTAAGGGACGGATGAACAATATTCTGTTCATTTAATATGTTGTTTGTTCAGTTTGGTTTAGTTGATTAGTATATGTAATAAATGCAGTATGCCTTTTAGATGTAAACAACTATATATTACAATAATCTGATGATAAACGCAGAGTTAAAAATTAATAACATGCTCATAATCAAAATACTCATCATTAAGCACAAAAAGTTCGACGACTTTCGCCTATATTTATTTCATTTGTACTTCATGATTCGGAATTTGGAATACTTACACAAGAATGTTTTGACGCGGGCCAACATCATAAAACCGAAAAAAAAATCTTTAAATAAATTTGCATGAGGTTTTCAACCACCGAAAGTAACTACGAATGTTCCAGTCATTGGGAAATATTGTTTAAATGTTCGTTGTTCTTTTATAAATCCAGCATTTGACAATTAAATCATTGAAATCAGTCATACATAAACAAATCATTTTGTATTTTACATGTAAATGCCCCCCTTAAAGGTTTAGAGTTCAGACCCTATGTTCATCGTGCGACACCTTTCATGGAAAACTTTATCTATTAATAGAGGGACACAGAAAACAATACTATCACAGGCATACAGTTAGTTCTAGAATCAGTCCAATATTTCTGATCATGGCGGTGCTCTATTCCTGGAGTGATATACACATGGTTTAGAATAAATTTTAGCTTCCCCTTATATCGTTATCAGTCTCACGTATAGATCTGCAGAGGTGTTTGACCGCCAAATACAAATATCGGGAGTAACTTGGGGTAACTACCACGTAAGTGACAATACAAAACCGTTATTTTCTACAGTCCATTCGTTACGATATTTTGTCCGATTCAAATTCTGTTTTCCATCGTATATGTATCAATAAGATAATCAACTGCCATTCTTTATTTCTTTTCGTTTTTGGAAAAAAGCGTTTATTAGCCAACCTTGTGTTCCTTATGGTATTTCTTGGTGGGAGCTTTTTCTTCTAAAGATTCTAAAGATGTGGTGAAAATCTGTATTTTTGTGGCTGAATTTTTTTTGGTCACCTTGCATGGTTTTTTTTACCTGCATTTGTTCCTTTTAACTTGTTTCATTTAAAACTTTAAAAGATTATCAGTTCCTTTAATATCAGTTTTCATGATAAAAGTCAGTAACTATCACACCACATAATTGCCCATTGTTGTGCCCATCATATTACACTTCCTAGGATATTGTAGTTATTTAATTTTCAAAACTTTTTCATACGTATTTGACATACTGCAGAGCAAAGCATTTTTTGCGGGGCAATTTATTTTATATAATATGATTATGAAAATGGAAAAATTATACAGACTTCAACCACAATATTATCCATTGAAGATTTCTAATAGGAACATCTGATTGGAACCACCTGCTTAATGCCCTTATACTTTAATGAAAGTATTTCTGACAAACGCATTTTGTTGGCGAATCTGACATAGGAACAGCAGGGCATCTCGACTAAACAACGTTGTTTGACTTCGCATATGTGTATGTAATCTAAAGAAAAGATCGGCTTCGTTTTCCTTTAAGAAACCAAACGAAGAAAGGATTGATTTAATGTACAAATAGGAGACGTTGCATGATTTTCTATCAGACAGTCAGTTACCAAATGAGAGTCGAAGTTCAACTTCAATGTGTCCCATTAAAGTTTTTAATTATAAACCGGTGTCTATATCATAACGGAAGCTGTAAATGGTCCCCAAAATACATTTAGTCCGTTTTCGTCCACCAATGTGGCCATATTATTTTGATTAATTCATCCAACGATATAACCAATTCTTTTTTTATTTCCGTAAGTTATCTTACAAAAGATAGTATTATTGAATATAATTTAGTCCAATGAACATGAAATGAGTAATAGATATCGATTTAAAGTGTAAGCAATAATTCCATACTGTAACACAAACATATTCAGTAATTCAGTAAACTTTTTGAGTTAATAATAATGAATTTGGTCGCAACTATGAGTAAAATACAAAAACTCTAAGTAACGTGAAAAGCAACTTAAATTTTATTAACTGTCAAAACGAAAATCTAGAATAATTGCGAAACAAAGTGATATCAATTAAATTTGGATACTTAACAACCCATAGCATCTAATCACAAGATTTCTGTCTTCTATTATAAACAAAATATTTGACATTTTTAAGATTATATCACACGCTTGTATTTATAACAATAACTTTATTATAGAGCTCAGCACTAGTTATCAATTCTCCAAACAAATAAAAAATTGAAAACAAGGAATGCATTATCTAAACGATTGAAAGGTCGGACAAGTTTCAGTGCTAGATAATATAAAAAGAATAGATGTAGGTCAATGTCATGTCAATAAGCCCCTCATCACATATAAAAATAATTAAGAACAAATTGAAAAAGGTTCTCGTTATTTGTTAATAATTACAAAATGAATTTAACGTATAAAATAATTCGTTATTTATTTAACCTTAATGAAGTAATATTCAGATGTATGTTGCAAATCCAGTGTAGAATACCCATGCGAGAGATCAAAAGTTCATAGTCCAAAGAGACAAGACAAATTTGAAACAAACTAAAAGATAAAACGTAAACAAAAGGAACAAAAGCGTGCAATCCATGAACTCCTTTACAAAACAGGAGTGAGATCAGGTGCTCATGAAGGGTAAGCATCCCCTATCCTGCGCGCAACACCCGTCGTGGTTTCCTTAATGTCAAAATCTGTGTTAAATCAGGATGTGAAAATCAATTTGTGTCAAATCCGGAAGGAATCCACGAACTCCTTTACAAAACAGGAGTGGGATCAGGTGTCATGAAGGGTAAAGTATAGTTCAGGATTTTTGATTGTTTAACTATTTCCTTTCAGTCTAAGATACATGTAAAACGTTACTATAGGTAAATCATTCCCTAAAATGAAGTAAAGATAACACTAGAATCATTTTGTGTTGTGCTGAGTAAATAAAATTTATCCAAATATTTCCATTGTCAACCTGCTAGACAGAGCCACATGAATCAAATCTCTGGTCATTTTAGTTTGCTTTTAGAAAGAACGGTCTACAGTTAAAAATTAAATATCTTTAAAAATAAAAGCCCTGAAATGATTTATTTGCCTTTGTTCAGAATCGGAACCAACACAAAAAGGAGTTAAAGCATAAAAAGTTCGATTCATCTGAATGCTTCCAAATTTTCACTTTTCGGAGTAAAATGGAATTTTAAATCCATAACCTGACAAAAACCACACTGCAAGTCTCAATTTAATTTTTTTAGCTTATTATGAATGTAAACTTCGATAAATAGCAAAACCGTTAAATAATTCTGAAATTTTTATAAAGAACTTTTTTTTATTTATTTTGTAAAATGCGGCGTTTTCCAAACTGCAAAGTAACAACTTTAAATCTTTCATATTAAAGAAATCTAAAAAGACATTATCATATTTACAAAAAATGAAAAAACGCAACGGGATCTCAACAAAATAGGGACGACCATCAGGTATTTTCCAGCAAAACTGAACATTATACAGAAATTGCCTTTTACAATACATTTGCAATCTGTTGAATTTTTTCCCTCTTTAACAATATTACAGACCCTGGGTACGTTTGACAAATTCTTTCGTCAGTTCATGTTTACATTTCAAAGATATTACATTATGGGTATATTCTAAATCGTCTAACCTCAGGCAATTTGTATTTTTCTCAAACTTAAAAAACTCCATGAATTCATGCAAATTTTAAACAATTAATTCAGGCAGTGTTTTCATGTTATATTTTTGTTTGATTGTTTGATTGTTTGCTTATTTGGGTTTTACGCCACTTTCAACAATATTTCAGTTATATCGTGGAGGTCAGTTTTACTGTTGGAGGAAGCCAGAGGACCCGGAGAAAACCAGCGACCTTGAGCCGGTAACTGACAAACCTTTTCGCGTGCGGTGCGAATTAAACGCTACCCGTTTTTGTATGGTACAAACCCAGGCGCAAACTCACGCAGTATAGATGATAGGTTACAGTGATCTGTACATGTATAGGTTTAAATCAAATACCTAGACCATTCGGCCACCCAGGCCCCCATTATATTTTTGAAAACTATTTGAAATTTATTTTGCCACATTCCAAGCCGTATTGCATTTCTTTTCTATTGTGATTAAATTTTCTGTTTTGTTTTTTAAAAATAGGGTAGTGTTTAACTTATGAGGAAATGGGTATATTATAGTATTGATAAACATTAAATAAGGATCAGCAAATTTTCAAATACAAAACCATGCAAAAAGTATTCGGCTATTTTTATTTTTCCTATGTACTCATATCAAACTACTACCATAAATTCAAATGATATACAGTACCGGCCTGGCGAAATTATACAAAAGCTTTCAATTTGGTTTGCTAGCAAAATTGAAAGCCATTTTGAACACTCGCCAGCTACTGTTGAAAGCCCAGCTGTCAAACGGTTGAAAGCTTTTGATCACTAGCCAGCTACCGTTGATTCCTTGAACGCGAGCGTTGAACGCTCGTTCGTTTCAATTGACTCCTCGATTGCTAGAACTAATAAAATAAATGTGACTCAGAGTACACGAATATCACCGTAATTCCGATTACAAAATACAAATGTAGTTAGATTTTCTACCAGTAACACAAACCAGAAAGAGAGATTAAACGAAAATTATGACGTGACGGTGCATATATTTCTTAGGTTTTCGTCAGTAAACTTTGAGAAGATACCAGAGAATTAATAGGTGTTATGGTTTCATCATTACCTCGGGTGACACGTTTATTTTCAGATATCAACAAGGGTAACAATACACAGAAAGGTATAAAATATAAAAATTTTAGAAAAATAATTGATTGTTAACAAGCTAGTACATGTATGGACGTAAATAATTCACTGGACTTATGAATGATAACAAAGACGATGATTACAATAATAGTGCAACTAATCCATTATTATTATTATTATTATTATTATTATTATTGATAAATATAATTGTCGATATTATTAATCTTTTTATCATAATCATTAAAATTAATAAAATTCATTATCAGAGGTCTTGAAAATAATATAACTTAAATGCAATATTAATGATAAATATATAATATGTAATTTCTTATAATAATAATGAAAATAATGTTTTCAAATAAAACTATATTTAAATTAATCTGGCGAGCGTTAAAAAGCTTTCAACGGTAGCTGACTAGTGTTCAAAATGGGCTGGCGAGTTTTCAACTGTAGCTAGCTAGGGTTCAAATCGTTGAAAGCTTTTGGCTGTCAAAAGACTGACGAACGTTCAACGGAGGCTGGGAAATTGAACACTAGCTAGCTATTGTTGCTAGCAAATTGCAAGCCTCGCATATAACTTTCGCCAGGCCGCTACTGTATCCCCCTAACTTCAGGCCCCTTTGTTGTAAGTGGTCGGGATGCCGGATGTTTTTTGTAGAGGGTAATCTAAAAACTATTCCACCAAAGTTTGTTTCCAATTGGTCCAGTGGTTTCAGAGACAAAGTATGGACCATGAACGAGTGGAAGGACGCAAAGAAATGACCCTTTCGATTAGGCGAGCTAACAAGACCTCCACAGCCGTCAGACACGAAGGAGTATACACCTCCGAAATGGGGATACGTTTTACAGATTCTGTAATGTACAAAATTGTATAAGAACCAAACTTCAATATTTCATTGTTTATGATTCTTAGCTACAATCAATCAAAACAATTCAGATCTGTTAATTTTTTTAGAAGATCCCACTAAATCTTACGTTTGACTATATTAAGCTATAGTAACAGCAATAGGTGAGGTTGCTTTGCCACACAAATTGTTAGCGATTAGTATGTACTGTAAGAACCATTCGTTTTGAGGCTAATTGATATTGCTAAAAGGTTGCAGACAAGAATTATAATAGGAATTGGACCATATATTGATTAGGTCCATCTGAGCATGTGAAAAATAGTAAGTGCAATTTGACTACTCCAGGCAAAAACTCTTGACTTACCTTTTTCACAGTACAATTATATGCAAAATGTTGAAAAAATTTTCTTGTTTGCCGAGTCTGAAAATAAAATAATATGATTTTTGTGGCAAGGTCAGGTAGTCTGTCTGAGAATGTGTATTGAAAAGAAAATGAACTCAGGTGCTTCGCAAGCGCAGCATGATACGACCGCAGCATGTTGACATGTGAAAGGTGAACAAATGAACCTTT
>JARWCS010367685.1:0-10376 GCA_034783895.1 Geukensia demissa | reverse complement strand
AAAGTCACAGTGAGGCCTTCAACACGGAGTAAAAACTCGCACCTCACAGTAAGTTCAAGACGGCCCCTAGCACCGGTAGCATTTTTCAACCTCAGTACATAAGATTTGGTATGAAATTCACATTTATATTTCGGATTTGTTCATTAAAAGAAGATTATAATCAAGAACAGAAGCCAAATACTAAATAACAACTTCGTGGGCAAAACGCATGTTGTATAAGCACATGTATGAGTTTAAATAATGAAAGGCACGACTTAATTTTCGATTCCAAAATATGTGTTTGGTTTGCCTTCTTCCATTGTTATATATAAAAAGGTAAACAATTTAAAGTGCGCAACTATATATAAAGAGTGGGGTTCAGTACCTCAGCAGGACACTTCTACCCCTCCCCTCTTTCTCTGAGTGTCCACTCCATATATTTTTTACTAGCACAAGTTTCACCAATATGGGTCAAAGGCTAAATAAACAGTCTAAAATATGAAATATAAGAAATGAAATTAAGACATTATAATGTATTGTAAAATTTCCTTTAATCTAACTAAGTAACCTAGCTTAATATATTGCACTAAAATCAAATCCACTTAAGATGAAAGCAAGAAAAATACCTTGAAAAAGGAACAATTCAACATAATTTGTAAGGCTAACCGAATGCAATGAAATTTATATGTGCACTTCCAAACAGGAAAATGCAACATCAATATTGTCATTTACATGAAAAAAAACTTCCAATTAGTTAAAACAAAAGAAATTTGTGTTTCTGATTTTTGTAGAAAAAAAATCTCTAGTACATGTATATACATGTATTGGTATAAGACGCTGGAATTGATGAATGAAGGATCACTGAAATAATCGACTACATTATGTCCATTTTGTTACGTAGGACATGTTTGTGATGTAGTGGACAACATTTCATTTCATGGTGTTTTGAATATTTTTTGTATGGAACACCTTAAATGCATATATTATTGTATAAATTCATTGAAAAGGGTATTTATGCAGTATCAACTATGCCTTCATGTCAGCAACGTAACAATGTTTTGCTCTGTCTCCACTAGTTACGCAACATTATTTTCGTATTTTCATCGTTAAAAACTTATTTTACACGAGTTTAATGTAAAAGAAGTAATTATTCTAACGAAAGTAGAAAAAGTTTATTCATATCTTTATTTTTTTTTAAATTCAATTGAAGAAATGCATTTGTCTTAGTTTTACGTGTATTGTTTGCAGTTTTGGATATGTGACAGCGGAAATTTACAGTATTTCTTTTGTTTTACAATATTTATTTTATTTAAGTTTAATTTTTATATTTGTGAATTTTCTTCCTAAATATTTGGACGATTGATTTCCATATACGAGTGCTAATCAAGTTATTCGGTTTTATCTATTCTGTCACTAAATCAATAATTCACTTAAATCTCTTTGTAAATGTAAATTGTTAGTTCCCTATTATTGATTTCATTCCCTTTAGCAATATGTTTTAGCATGTCAAGCTTAAGAATGTTTTTTTTAATGTTATAGTGTGTAATATTGTGTAACTTCAGATTGGTCTAAAAACGGACAGTTGGAAACCAACAGGTCAAGCATACGGACGCCGTATTGTACAACTAACTTTATTATTACGTAAGGAAATACCGCATTCATTTTATATATGTGAATTTGCCATATAGTGACTTTAGTATTGTTAATTTTAATTGTAATATTGACGGACACTGTATTTACAGTCAGTGAATTGCCGTGATTTATTGTGATTTATTTTATGTACATTTTATTCATTCTGCACTTTTAATACAACTCTTTCGTTTTAATTTACATTTCCTGTGAGCTAAGTTCCCCGCAAATAGCCTGAATTATTTGGTTTTTTAGAATCTTTCATTATAGAAAAAATTAATTTTACTTCATGTAGTAATAATAAGTATGACGAGATAAAACAGGGTTACCTCCCATTTTGGTCGATTTCTCCTATTCAACATGAAATTATCGATTATTTCTGTTCACTGGCTATTGAGTATAGATTTTTGTATTTGAGTTCACATTCATGAACTAAAATGCAGATACTGGAAAACGGGGAATTTCGTGCAGGCGCGTGGATAGAGTCACTACAGTATCGCAGAGTTGCATGTAAAGGTTTTAGTAGTAGGAAACTATGTAGTTTAATATCTTTTGTTTATTTTTTGATAGTTGAGAAAATGTTTAACCCAATCATTTATTCAAAAGCGGCGCGTCGTTATGTACATGCATCTTTCCATACATATATTTTCCAGTATGCTCTAAAATAAAAAAGAGCATACAACTCAAGCACGGGAAGCTTATTATCACCTCCACACAGCACAAGAGAAAAACTCTGTAATAAAATTTAAAAGAAAAAATAGGGAATATATGCAAAAAGTACATCCCCTAATTAATGGTCCTTTCTGCTCGAAAATATGTAAAACTCTTTACTCCCTAAGCATAGTATCAGTAGTCTTGCAAGGCATCGCGGATATTCTCAAATTTATATACACCACACGTATATATTCACAACTAGGGAATCAATCATTTGATATAAACATGTATGAGAGGCATAAAAAAGCAGGATGTAATAATACTAAATTATCAATATTGAATAAATATGGAAAATTTTGGGTATGATTCATGTGCATTTCAATGAGTTATCTCTCATAAGTAAGATTAGAACCGAAAGAAAGGCTGACAAATAGACTGCTCAAATCTGTGAAAAAATGCAGGATGGCAATATCTCAGGATTCAAATTGTGTTTAAATATTGAAAAAAAAATACACAAACTAACGCTAAGTGCATGATCGAACATGTGCTGAAAAAGGCAGGTCGAAAGTTACTTCAATGCGCCCGGTGGTGTCCTTAAATCAAATATTGTTTACATCAGCCAATGCATGTAGATTAACTTGGATTTAAAAAAGTTGTCCAAAAAGCATATTTCTTCATAGAATATTTCAATAATGTGTTATTGCAGAATTATTTGTCTTACATCTGGGAATACCATATTCCTATCTTTCATAAAATCTCAAAAGAAGTGGTGTTTGACACCTTAGATAACCCGATTAAGGTGTTTGTTTTTGAAATCTTGTCATTTTCACCGTGTCAAAAATATCATTACGTCATATGGGAAAACTTTTTATTCGAACCGGTACACACATGAACAGTCTTCTATTCGACCGATAGGTGCTTTATTGAGGAACTCGTATAATATCAAATTTTGTTTAGAATGTCTTTTTTCCAAAGCAATATTTAATTAAACTTCGATTATGGTTCTTTTTCTTTATTTTAATTTTTTAACGTTATTTGTTGATAGCGATATTTTTTTCTATGCAGCGTTATTATTTAACTTACCTGAAATTTTTCAATATTCTTTTACTTTCCACTTTTAAATTCCAATATGAAGTTAAAAAATTAAATTGTAATTGTAGTACATGTAATATTGAAAGCAGATATAAACTGCGTTTATCACAATTTTTAAGAAACGACATAGAGTCAAAATGAAAAAAATAATATAATATGCAAATCAAATGTTCTGAGGTTACTGTGAGAAAGATTGAATTCGTACCACAAGCATGACAAGAAAAAACAGAAGGAATTTACGAATCCAGAGGATTCCATGTAACAAAACACATAACACAACCAATGATAATTATTCCTTGGAAAAGGCACAGTATGCATTTTGGTGGAGTTAAAATAGGGGTGTATTACTTTGGGCCGTTCCGAACATTCTATGTGCCGAGTTCAGTGAAATGCTTTAGAACGAGATGAACAAAAAAACGGATTAGTTAATTTCATTTCTGGCTGCAGAACTTCAGATGGACTAGGAACAGAATAAGATGGATTTGGCGGATTCTACACGTGCCGTAGCATTACATGTAATACTGCAACTAAAAAAAGATTTATATATATCTATCAAAATGATTTGTATGAAAAATCTTCCTAAACTATGGTTTTTCAAAAAACAAATGCTAAGAGCCGTAACTCTTACCTATAAAATTCAACGACAGAAATGTAAACGTTCAATATGGATTATATGAAAGATGAAAAAGAAAAGATATTTACTAAATGTCAGAGAGACTGCACTTAAACCACGACAGAGAAATACAAATACATATATCTCCACAAAGCCTTCAACACGGTTGGAATACTACTTCTTAGGAAGAGCTCTAAATCGCCCCAAATAAAAAATCGTGCATGCGTAAAATAATACTGCTCTTACCTTAATATTATCAAAATGTACATGGAACAAAACAATAAACACAAGTTTAATAATAAATTGGGGCAGGCACATGAGACATATTGTTGGGTTTAACTAGTTTATTGGGTACCCATCCCTCACCCAAACCCAAAAATGGAAGGAAAAAACCGTAACCAAATACCCGAGACCCCAGCCGTGCAGCCGGGTCGCTCCGCGAGTCGATTGGATGGGATCAAAGCTAAAGCAGAATTCGAGAAGATCAATTTGAACTTAACAACAAATTTGACAGATTGGCGTGACTTCATTCAACGGATTCGAGTCTCACGGAAAGTTTTAAACCCCTCACTAAAGATATAACATGCAACAACATGGCGATATATTAGTAATTTCATAATGGATAAGCCTACAGAATTCAGTATACATTTCACTTTGACACGTAATAAATATCTTACTAAAATATAAAAAAAGGAGATCTGGCATGATTGTCCATGAGACACCCACCCACCAAATGAAAGTAGAATTTAAACTTTTACAGGTCCCATTATTGCCTTCAACAATTAACCAGAGTCTAAACCATAAATGAAGCTGTAAGAGGCCCACAATACAAATTGTGAAACTATACATAAAACACGACAATCGACCTAACATAAAGCAATTAATGACTAATTAAACAACGACAACCACTGGGCTACAGGTTCATGGCTTGGGACAGGCACATTAGTATGTGGCGGGGTAATGTCATCTATTTTATAGGAATGTACAACCAGAAACAAACCATATTTTTTTTCATCCTTTCGCTTTAAAAAATTAATAATTGTTGGTAATATTCATTAAGGATATAAACTAAAATAGCAATTACACTGAGAACTACTTAAAACTAATTTGCTTGTGCAATGTGCACTGTTTGAACTAAAGTCTTTTTCACAAATTGATTTTCAAGATGTTTTTGCAGTAAGTGGTAGTTCTTTTTCATTTCATTAGATGACTATATTATATGTTCTCCGTTGCCAAATTCATATTCATTGAACACAATATTTCAATTAACGGTTAAATAATAAAAGGTAGAAAAGGTTAAAGGTTATGAAAGGTAAAAAAATAACTAAAACGGTGATCATTTTGGTATTTTTTTTTAGAATCAATATACTGTGGTTTAGTCCTATTATAGATACTAAGCGCCCTGTGACAGTCGGGGTATAGACTGTTTGGGGGAAGGCCTCATTCTAAAGGACCATGCGTTGGTTGAGAGATACATATTAATATACCTACTTGAAAATCGCCGGGTTTAAATTTTATTCTCTCACCACGTTAAGACCATTGGTAAGAACGTCCAGTTACACAGGCTAAATTTACCATACTACCTAGATAGTTCAAATTCGTCAACCTGCAGCTACAAAATTCCTTGCGGTTTTTTCACCCAGACAGACCAATATTGTGTAGATGTTTAATGCTGAAATATTACTTCGGACGTTAAGCGTCAGCTAATATATCAAAGTAGACAATATTTTTATATATATTATAATAGCAAATAATGTATTGATTGGGCTATGTGTAATCAGACATACTAGAACTTTTAATTTCAATAAAAGTTTAAAAAAATGGATACTGTACTAGTTTGAAATCAATGTTGCTTTCAAACAAGTTGTCATATAGCATTCATTTGTGAATGTCTCTTATAAGCATAGTAAATGTCAGTTGTTGTACGGAGCGAACCTTTCTTACTTAACTATTTTCTATTAGTCAGTGGGAGTTATGTCGGTAACAGCACGTGAGCTAACAATTGTATATAATAAAACTAATGTCATATTGGCATGAACATAACGATAATCTATATTTATAATAAAATTACCTTGAGTTTATATACAGTTATTTTGGAATGAGGTTTCAGAGTAGAATACACATATGAGAGATCAGGTTCTCTAGAAGGGTAAGCATCCCCTGTCTTGCGCGCAACACCCGTCGTGAAACCCTTAAACTCTAATCCGGGTAAACGTCAATCCGAGAAGAGGTCAACTTATTTTTGGATTATGAAAATAGATACAATATGACAAGGAAGGATGATAATTTTTATTTAATGAATTTTCTTTCTTCCATATAAATAAAAATTATCATCCTTTCTTTATCTCATTCCACAAGTAAAACGTTTTTCCATTTTCCTGAAAGCCTTTATTTGATACCTCTGATTATAAAATTTTTGAGAGATCCCTTTCTAGTCCTAATTGATACTTTGAAGTTAACAAAAACACATGTTGTTAAGCATCAATAAAAGTTTATGGATACATTATTATATTTTTCAAAAAATTACAATAATAAAATTTTGGGACATCATAAATGTTTACACAGTCCGTATCAACTATAAGTATTTTGGAATGTCCTATGTGTATTTGTGTATTATGTTTTGGCGTTTTTTAAAAACATAATGCATTAATAAAGAAGATGATGATGTAAAAAAATATCACATTATCTAAATATAAAATAAATAAATTCAGACAACACTTTTCATCAAATTTCAATTAAAGAAGTGTAAATAATTAAGGAGCTGTGTTTTTAAAACGATTTTTTTTTAGTGTCAGTGATTTTAAAAATGAATGAGTGACCTTTACACTTTTTAAGAAATCACCATTAGTCTAGAATTCGCAACTAAATGTCCAGGTATGAATTTGTAGAATTACTAATATGTACAAACTAGATAAAAATTGATGTAAAACGTGTAAACTAAACTAATGTTAATTTTCGTTTAACAATAATTAACTTGTGTAAGGAATTATCAAGTAAAAATTATTGCATGAAACTGAATATGTTTCATAGTTTACCAATTGGTTTATATATGCAATGAAAGGACGATAGCTATTTAAAAAATATAAAAAAATGACCAAACAAAAATGTTGTAGATTTAAAATCTAAACCGTTTTCCATTACAGCTAACAAAATTGTTCCTGCGTTTTGTTTTAGATAAAAATTTTAAAATTTCCTTTTTAAAAAGGTAATATGGCCTATATTAAATAATTTCCTCTGTTTCGTAGGGAGATAAAGTATATCAGTTATCCCATTCTCTGTTTTATGTGGAAGGAATCATAAACCTGAGCTCGCTTACATAAAACAGTGGTATCTTGAGAAGGTAAACAATATTCCTAAGCATTTGATCAGATCAGCTTTTTGTGCAATAAATATCAAAATAAAAAGAAATGGGGTAAATATCAGAAAACTGCAATCAACCACGGGAAAAACAGGAATTGAAAAGGTCTTAATCGCCCATATAAAAAGAGTATACGTAAAATAATACTGCTCTTACCTGAATATTTTCAAAATTGTACAGGTAACAATACAAATAACACAGAGCAAAATGAAGCCTATGGCCACAGGTCCTAATATTGGGACAAGTGCATGAGAGATGTGGTGGAGTTAACTTAGTTTCATGGGACCCCAACCTGTAGTCAAAGGAAAAAATCAAATGTGTGACATATTAGCACCCAATCTGACTAGAGATTATCTAAATTACAATAAATATACTGAACCAAAATTAATGCAAAAAGAAGATAGCTCTCTAACGAGTGACTGAAAGCAAGCTCAGGTGATATTCCTGAAGAATAAGATATCAAGCCTCTCAACACGAGATGGCATCAAACACAGTATGTCCGACAATTTAATACTGTGTTGTCAATAACTTTTAGGAAAGACGATATAGGTACAATGCCAAATTTATTTATATCTGTGTAAGGAAGCGATACGCTCATTACATCTGTACAACAAGAACAAGTTTGAATGTTTTGACTACAACGTCGAACCTGTACCTTTGTGGATAAGTTTGTTTAACGGAACACGAGATTCAATGGATTATTTTTAAAGAAGTTCGGGCGTTATGACCCGTTTTGGCCCCAAATTACGTAGGTATTTACATCTTTCTTGAATATGGTCAAAAGTGTTGTATCATATATATGTGAATAAAAAAAGTCCAGTGTGGAATACCCATGTGAGATCTCAAAAGTACATAGTCCAAAGAGAAAAGACAAATTTGAAACAAATTTAAAGATAAAACGGAACAAAAGGAACAAAGGCTTGGAATCCACGAACTCCTTTACAAACCTTGAGTGTGATCAGGTGCTCCAGAAAGGTAAGCGTCCCCTGTCTTGCAGGCAACACCCGTCGTGGAGTCCTTAATGTCAAAATATGTGTCAAATCAGGATGCCAAACTAGGAGTGTCAATTTGTGTCATTTCAGGGAAAAATCGCACGAACTTCTTTAAAAACAAGAAGTGGGACCAGGTATCTAGAAGGGTAAGCAGCATCCCCTGTCTTGCGCGCACCACCCGTGGTGGAATCCTTAAACTCTAATCCGGGACATCAGGCACATTCAAGAAACAACAAAATATTTTGGTTTAATGTGTAATATGCCCAATTCCATTTGGTCACAAAATATGAAGTTGTTTATTGCTTATGCACATATTTTATTACTTAAAAATGCTTCAAAATGATTAAAAACGTGCAAAAATAGGCATGTGGGCATTACAATTTTCTGAAGACTTTTTCAAATTACAATATATACGTAGAATTATATTACGACAAGGTATATCTTACATCCTACATTCTATGAAAATATTACATATATAAATTGAAACGTTACATTAAACAAACTTATTCGTAAAGGGTAGAAGTTCGACGTTGTAGTTAAAGCATTGAAACTGCTTTTTGTTGATACAGATATCAATTCACTTATCGCTTGATTACACAAATACTAATTAATTTGGCATTGCATCCATATTGTCTTTCTTCACGTTTATTAAATCGAAGGAGATGATTTTGCATGACATGTAGGACATGAATCGTAGGACATGGCATTGCATCCATATTGTCTTTCTTCACGTTTATTAAATCGTAGGACATATTGTGTTTGATGACATCTCGTTTTGAGAGCATGGTGTCCTATCATCAGGAATCTCACCCTGAGCTTGGTTTCAGTTACTGCGACCATTCATTTGAGCGGTATACTCTTTTTGCATGTAATTTTGTTGCGCATAATTATTGAGAATAAGGTACCCTCTAGTCGGATTGGGTGACTTTCTGTTCGATTTTTATTGTTCCTGGGTTACTTCTTTTAATTTCTTTGATTTTGATTTTGACCACTCGTTAGGGGAGGGTTGTTAACCCACTTAACTAGTTTAACCCCACCACATGTCTCAAGTGCCTGTCTCAAGTCAAACCTATGTCTTTTTGTTCAATGTTTTTACATGTTTATTCATGATAATATTCACGTAAGAGCAGTATTATTTTACGTATACACAATTTGTCTTTTAGGGTGATTCAGCGCTTTTCAAAAGGAGTGGATCTCCAGCATGTTGAGAACTCTAGATTTGTTAATTTTCACTGTTTTTCTCATGGTTGGAGTGCAGTCACTCTGACATTTACCCCATATCTTTTCTTTTTCATATTTGCGTACTGCAGTGCTCAGATAAAATCTGTTACAACTCATAGAACATTCTTAAAAAAATAACGACAAATATTATCTTTAATTCATTCATTGATATCATTACTGATGTCGATTTAATGATTAGAAGTGGTTCTTTTCAGTTATTTAGTAATAAAATCATTCAATCTGATGTAACTAGACTGATCATGTATTCGATAAAAATGATAATACTTACGTTAACCAATATCAATGGTTATATTGTGCAATATGTACCCTGTAACCCAATGCGTTTTTATATAAATTGATTTGCAAGCTGTTCCTATTTGTAGATTACCTCTTTCTAAATATTGGTTCATTGCAACAAATCAGTTATACATTGAAAGAATGAGACTAATCATATCTTAAAAATATATAAATCTATAAATAGTTAAAAGGAATAAAGAGCTCCCTCTAAAATGATATTAAGCTCAGTGTAGAATACTTTTGTGAGAGATTCGAAATGCATTTTCCACACAAACAAGATGAACGTGTAACAAACAAAAAGGTAAGAGGAAAACTAAGGGAACAAAAGCCCCGACTCCATTAACCCCAGGCCCGTAGCCAGAAATTTTCAAGGGGGGATCGACACCTCGCGAAGCGACCTTTACGGTCGGGATCTAGGAGATTTGGTGCAAAATCTTGCAATCTAGCTATTTCCTGGCACTGTCTTTGCATTTCAGAAAATCCTGTTATTTAGACTTTAATAGTCAGACTTCAATCTGGATTGCGAGTTTAAAAGTGCTTA
>JARWCS010367684.1:0-18283 GCA_034783895.1 Geukensia demissa | reverse complement strand
CATAATCCTCGACCGAATCCATAAGGATCTTGAAATTGAACTTCCAGTTTATGGATTGAGGCTCACGGAACTTTGGCTCTTTGGCAAACACATTTCGTAGAGAAATGTTTTCGAAAAAAAAATTAATTGTTTTAGAAAGTTATAGATTTGTTAGATAAATAAAAGTCAGTTAAAAGTAAACCAACACCAGACTTGATCTGTCGAAGCAGATGGACAATTATCGTTGGTAGTTTTGTTTCTTCATTTTCAAATGATATTTGTTTCTATAATCTTAGATGCATTATAAATTGATGATTTAACGTATATCAACAACACATAGATTACCTTACATTTTGTCCAAACTCATATGTGATACTTAATCTAAACTTTTAAGAACAAATATATGTTTGAAAAAGAAATTGAAAAAATGCTCATAAAATTATACTGAAGATGTGATTTTATGTTTTGATATGATATTTAGCGATACTCTCAGCAGTCCACATTTATTTTCAAATGTAAGAGAAGTTAGCACGCAGAATTGGAATATTAATTAACTTATTAACTGTCTTAGCAAAGGTGTCAACGAAAATATGTACACAGCAAGCCATACACGCTTTGAGTGCACCTATTTCTTTTAAAGATATTGTTCTTAGAACATTCTCTAAGTTTATGACATTTTTGAAATTCTCTTAATGTGTCCGCCATCTTCGAACGTCAACCAAGATGGCCGCTTCTCGCCTGCCAACTAAGTTCGGAGTACTTAGTTTCGAATAGAACCCTTTTGAAAATCATCTTGTCTGATACAACTGAGTCAGTTGCAGCAAATTTTAAAATGAATGGTCCTTCTACCAAAATTAAGTCAAATATCTTTACTCAAGATTAGTGCAAAGTTTAACCCTATGAAAAATTCACTTAAAATGGTCTTGTATGAAACTACTGAAACTTATTGCTTTGATGGTCCTCTACCAAAATTTTGCCAGGCATCCTCATTCGCCAACCTAGATTGGCGCAACAGCATGAACTGAACTACTTTTCAATTGCAACCTAACATTGTTGAAATAGTCGTAAAGTGGTTTTCTACCAAACTTTGGTCTGGCATTCCTGGAAACCGACAATTTTTATAAAGGCCAATGTGTTGTCACTATCAGCTGACCGTTAAAGACTCCTGGGAGCCTCTGGTTTTTGTTTAAAATTAACATTTATCTTGCAAAGGCTGTTCATATTACCGAATCTTTAATACAATTGCTTAGAAAAGAATTCAAATAACAGGCAATAGTTACTGCATTGTAAATTTAAGCAGTAAACTTTACCACAGAAGTTAGTTACTTCACTCGACGTTTTAGCAATACTTTTAACATCGATTTTAACTATACACCGGCTAACACGACGAATGTCACTAGTGGAGCAGGAGTTGCTTACCCTTCCGGAGCAGCTGACCTCACCCTGGATTTTGCAGTAATCGTGTTACTCCAGCATTAGTTTTCAGTGTCTTGTTGTGTGTTCTATGTTTGTCTTTTGTTTCATTTTGTTGGCAATGGTCTTGTCTATCTTCTGAATTTAAGGACTTCTGTTTGCCCCTTTGGTATCTTCGAATTCATTGAATGTAGGGAAATTACAACGCTATTTTGCCATTCGAAAGGTACTATTGAAACAGATTCGACATTGACATTATGTTTATCTGGGTAACAATGTTGAAATGGAAAGACAATTATGATATTTTTTGACTATCTTATGACACCCACAAAAGGTTGGGCTGTATATAAGTATCACCCTGTCTGTCTGTCCCTCCGTTTGTCCACATATCTTTTAAGCTTATCTCCTCCTAAACCGTCCATTGGATTTCAACGAAACTTTACATGAGCATTAGACAAAATATGTAGATATGCACATAAGAAGGAATTTCATCTTGGCTCATTATAATTAAAAGGGCAGAAAATCAACGTGCTCACAGTATGTCTTGTTCTGTTTGTTATTGTCTAAGATTGTGCTGTTTGCTTTTACTGTTCTCTGGTTTGATAATATGTTATGGAAAGCCCCCCAATGGTACATCACACCGGCGATTACTTTACAGTTGACTGTTTTAGAGAATTATTGATTTGCTCAGATATGTCAGATAAAAGATTAAAGGCAGTAAAAATAAGCGACATGTTAAAGCAATATGAACAGAACTCGTTGGTACTTTGGTTTTTTCATTTTAATAGATGATGTTTTGATCTATAATCTCAAATGCATAATAAATTAATGTTTAACATAACAACAACATATTAAAATATATATAACATGATGATTGCCTTACATTTTGTACAAAACCATATGTGATACTCAAGCTCAACATTTAATAATAAATACATCTTTGGATAAGAATATGAGAAAATGTAAAAATGCTGATGTCGGTGATATGATATTATGGTCTGATATGAGGTTCATCAATACTCTAAGGACAACAGACATTTACGTTTTCTCTTATTTAAAATGTTAGAGGAATAAGCTTGTACATTCCTTGCTACCAAAAAGTTATTGAAATATAAACTAACTTATTTACTTACCAACTAAAGGTTTAAACGGAAATAAGTACATAGCTATGATCTATCATACAAGTTAGAACTGAAATACCCCCACCCAATCACGAAATCCTGAACGCCACGAACAATTTTCCGTCATATTGAACTATTTAATATATTTCTTTAATTCCTTAAGAATTATCATTTCAGTCCTGTCATTCTGATGAAAAATTTACTGGTTGTACAATTAAAAAGTTTATTATTTTAACTATAGATAGGAAGAATAGTAGCGAAAAGATAATGCACAATCAAGATACATTTCGCTCGTGATCATGAATAACATACACACACCTCAGACACTTCCTGATCAATTTTCTTTGAGTGTTGAAAGTTATTTTTGTCGGAAAATCTGATTTAGACATTAAAATTTAAAAGTTATATAAGATGCTCTGTATAGACGCAACAACACTGATCTTATCCCATAATCTTTGTAAGTTATGTGTATTACAGGGACATCAAAGGAATGTTCAAATTCAAAACGACCCCCTACAAACATATAAAGAGGAAACTTAAAAGAATAAATATACGGTCACCTGAATAATATTAAAAATTAAAACATTCAAAAATGCATTTTAAAAACATATTAAGATCACACGATACTGTCAGTTACTTGCAATTTAACATACATAATAATAATTTAACGGGTAATTTAAAAAATTGAAAATGCACCGAAACGAGAACAAAGCATTCCGGTGGCATTCCATCACACTGTAGTACAAGGCACGGATACACATTTACGTGTCAACAGGTAGTTATCATTGTCAAATTTTCAAACCTACTTGACCATAAATTTTAAAATACCAAAATTTGATTTGCTGGAAAATTTTAATAATATCATGCCGTATGTTTTAAAGTAACCCAAACCAAAAGGAAAGTGAGTAAGCAAGTGTCACATTTTAATGAAATTTTCATGATAAAAGTGAATTTAGCCACGAAAAAAAGATTTAATAAAAAAGGACGGTGTCAATAAACTTTTAATTTAGGTAAAGAATATCATAAGTTTGGTAGTGCTTTTCTGTCTGAGACGGCAAGAAACTTTTATCAGAAACTACATTCTGTACAAAATATAAATTTACGAGTTTGTTTTCGACTGTTCATTACAAGGTCGGTGCAATGTGTTTATTTGCTGTCGTAGATAACTGATTAATTAAGCCCAGGACTTTTAACTATTGGAAATCTTAAATATTACGATCACCAAAATTAATCATAACCAATTCTCATCTGATATAAAAGATGAATATATTACAGAAGCTGATTAATAGGCTTGTTATGAATGAGTCATACATATTGACCATATCTATTTAGTGGACATCGTAATTCATTAGACTGCTTACAGACATTTATGAATAATCAATGTAGGAAGACTAAATTAGACCATATCAAACATAAATAGCAGAATATTATACATTGTAAAGTACAAGATAAGGATCGCAAATAAGAATGGCCATTAGCGTCTGACACCTTAATGCCAGAGAGTATAATATCCTGGATTTGTTCAAACACCCACAATGCTTTTAAAAGTCAAGACCAAGCTTCTGTATTGCAAATAAATTACGTCATTATCTTGTCACGTTTTGGTAATATGTCATAACAGGATTGGTGCTTGGTGACAAAAGCATATTGATACTACGACGGAAACATTAATAAATGTCTCCATTATGAATGCTCCTGTAGCAAGATACTGCAAGATACTCTTTATCTGTAGAAATGAGCAATACAGAATTTGTTTTAAGCTTGAAAGTTTCAAACGATAATTTAACTATAATCGCCCCCACAATAATAAAAACTATTATTACGTAAGATGATAAACAAGAGGGATTGCAAAGCTTAATACCCTGCCGGTGGCAATGTAGATAAAAAAAGATTTTTTGAATGACAAAATCAGATTTGTAGTTTTGCGATATCGAAGTTGAGTTGCGACCGTACGTTAATATTATGGTTATTTTACAAAAATGACCCCTGTACATACAGTTTTATACGACCGCCATAAAATTTATGGTCGTAATATGTTATGGCAATTTCGTCGTCGCTTTTCCACAAAGCATTCATTTTTAACATACCTGAGCTTAAAGGTCATGGAAGTTTTTTCTATCACTTTGTGTGAGATTTTCATAAGACAAGAAAAAAGTTCTAAAAATAGAGTACCAAGAGTATCCCCTAATTTCACGTGTTGTCTGTAAGTATATGTAAAATGCAGTTATAGTATTAAAACTTAAATCATTTTAAAGATAGGATGTCCAAATAATAAACGCATGAAAACTTGAAATATTATTTAAAAATAAATGGAGATTCCCTATGTATTTTTGATGGACAAGGTAGTTCTTCTTCGGACGATTCATTGGCTTGATCTATCTTCCGAATTATTCAATCGCAATGCTTGTAGGCCAATGAAACAAAGGCATTGGATGCTTTTGTCAAATACAATCCATTCAATTTCGAGAAAGACAATAGTATACAGGAACCAATGTCTTTAACAGTATACAGTAAATTCAATAAAAGTAACTGGTGCCAGATAACCGGCTATTTCGAATTTCCATTCTCGTCAGTGGCACAAGGGATATATGTTAACTGCTTTTAGATCGCACAATAAGCATGGTTAAGAAGCAAGTTCTCTAATAGATATTAAATGTTTGATGTGAATACTGGCATGTATTCCTGGTACCAGGAATATTAAGAATCCCCACCCGTCTGTACAAACCGATGGTAACTTGGTAATCTCAAGCAATGGACTGGTTTGATGAATAAAAATGCATGCCTAAATACTTTATAATCTTGAACGTCAGCAAAAGGACATGGATTGTTAGAAAACGACAACACCATTATACGTATGATAGCATTTCCTTTGTGTTATCACTCGATCAAGATTCTAGTTATAAATCAAATCGTGCTAATGGCACCCGAAACAAAATAGAATAAAATCAACGTCTATACAGCGGATAAGCAACAGTGATTATATAGCTGAATAAACTGCTGGTGACATGTCAACAGAAACAGATTCTTTGTATGACAAAACAGTAAAAATGAATTACGTGTTGTGTTTTGTGATATCAAAGTTAGGGTCACTATAAAAATATTTTTACAAAGTTGGATTATCGAAGGGCACGAACAAATTCTTAAAAATATAGTGCCTATAGTTTCTCCTGTCTGTAAATATAGGTAGAAATTCAGTTCTAATTTTGAAAATAGATTACTTTATTATAGATATTTTAATGTCCAAATAATATACATATGATTGGTGTAAGTATTGTGTTTAAAAATGCATAGAATTCCCTAAGTTTTTTTGGTGGGCAAGGTAGTTTCCAGGGAGGAGAATCCATTGGCTATATCTATCTCACTATACTTATCTAGCTTATAGGCTAATAAACATAGGGATTTTACACGAAGACGTTAAATCAAAGGATTAATTGTTAAATATTCAATTTCTGTTAAGACAATAGTAACCATAAACCGATGCCTTAAACGTATACAATAAATTCAACACATTTTCCCGTTGGCTGTGCCAGATAGCCGGCTATTTCGGTGGTAGATATATATTTACACATGAAACTTTTGTTATCTAAATAATTAATAAATGCCTATGAAATCGTCAACAAAATTCACAATCCACGATCAAATGATAGTTAAATGAACAAAAAGCACAAAGAACATTAAGATGGTCATCATAAACGAGCGTGGTTCATTAAATCAATTTGGATTCCTTTTTATATTATCTTACGTCTATCTCATGGTTTATTCATTCCAACTTAGTATATATTAAAAAATCTACACAAACACCGAAAATATATAGTTTATATCATGCCATTTTTGATATTTTTGTAAAGGTTAATAAATAGTTAAAGAATACTGTTTTGAGGTATTGATTTTATCAAAGTGACTTGACAGAGTAATAGTTGATGTTTCATGTCCAAATTCCAAAACTGAACCCCCTTCCAAATGAATGAGTTGAAAACCTTTTGGTAACTGAAGTACCAGATAAAAGCAGCTAGTAATATTAGAATTTTATCAATGCATGGTTTGCAAGCCGGACGTAAAGTTTAAGTTAATTCATAAATAAATGAACAAAGAAAAGTAATAAATGAAATGTACAATGAAAATGATATCTTTTCAATGAATGGCAGTGGATAAAATCAGAAATGAATCGAACAGCCTATGATTTTTGAAGAACAAATAAAGTTTTCTGCATAATCTATTACATTTTTGTCTTAAAGACCGTCCTCTTTTTGAAACATTTTAAACCACACAGAAATAGATTTGTAGAAAAAAAACTAAACAACGAAAATGGACAAATCGTAGTCTAGATGTAATATGAATGAAAATGTGTGAAAGACTTGTTAATCTAGTGATGAACATCTTACTCTGAACACAAACAATATATTTACATTAACTGTCAATATATATACATATATAAATAGAAAAAGTGAAAGACAGAGACATTGAAACAAAAAAATGACAAGTTTATCATAAACGTCCTATGTAACCGCAGTAACACTAAGTATCAGTTATTTTTTTTACTTTGTCTAAAGAAAATGTCTTAAGTAAACCTTACTTCCATTTTTTCTGTCGTATTGCCAAGAAAGAAAAGAAAGTGTATTAAATATCTTACAGTAACATAAATTAACCCCAATTATGCCACTGGACAGATGTCAATAAGTCGTAAACCAGTCATTGTCTGGGAATCCCAGGACTAGTGACTGTCGGTATAAGACACGAAGCTTCTAAACCTACGCATCTAGGGTTTGTTGATGCGTTTTTTTGCTAACAGAAAAGGACAACAATTACCTATCCAATAAACATACAAAACAAACATTTCGGAATGACATTTGAAGTATTTCATTGGAAACATTTCCCTCTTTCCGCAAAACAAGAAGTGTGTGAAAATGAATGTCATCAGATTTGATATTTGGTCATGTCTTACTGAAAATTTAAAATCTTGAATCTAAACCAGTGGGGAATTTACAGATCAATCTCAATGAAAGGAAAATAAATAAGAAGATTGTAACAAATTCAATTCTTACATGGTAATTAAATTATATACAATTCCGGTAATGCGGAAAGAGTTGAAACCAGAACAAACCTTAGCAAACATCACAGACAAAAAAATTCTCGTTCACTGAGACAGCGCTATCAAGTCCCAAATGTCAATTTAAACAATATCCACACTGGTTTTTCTTTACACCACTAAACATTCATTAACACATTAGTAATTATAGTGACAGTACGACCAAAAAATCTTCGAAAAAAATTAAAAACAAAAAAGCCCTATGTTCTAATAATATTGCATCAAGAAAAGAAAACATATTCTTGCAATTATCTTATAGTTTACCAGAATGTCAATATAGTTAAAAAAATCTTTTTGTCATAAAAATTATAAATTTCTTTTGATCTTTAATGCATAACTTCTAACTGCATCGTGATGTAAAAGCATCTTATATACCAGATATTTCCCAGACTGTCATGCTACAATACTTGTAACTTTTAGAAGGAATTTTTACACCATCGCATACTTGTTAGCATGTTTTATTAAACTAGTTTTTAAAAAAGTCTTAAAAGCAATATTATGAATAGTACATAGCCAAGCTTTATATTGGTTTTTGTAGGTTTCGTATTACTCCAGCTTTAGTTCTGTCTTTCGTTTCATTTTGTTTGCCATGGTCTTGTCTTGTCTTCTGACTTACCAATTTTTCTCATAACCTTGGTTTGGTGGCCGTCTCTAAACCTTCATACAATATGGAAAAACCTTTACGAAGTTGTATAACAACATCAAATTGATATAAAGTGTTACTTTTTAAGTTTCTAATTTGATGGTTTAGCACCATGTTTGATTTTTCATGTCTTACTCTAATACATTTCACTTTTTTACTACCTACAAGTGGAAAATCACTATTTTTACTACATTGATCTCGCCGTCTTTTCCGCCGAGCTGTCAAAAGTATTTCTTTTTGGTATATACAAAATTTCTGTCTTGAGTTTGTACCCCTCCAACCTATAGTTAATGAATTACTTGTAGTACTATTTTCAACAAGAAAGACATTCAATTTCTTTGGTAGCGAAGGATACCTAAGTTTTGACTCTTTAGTTGACACAACTAATCGCACAGTTTTAGGAACATGTTTTCGGCGGCTTCTCAGTTCTATAAAATATGTATCCGCCTCTAAGCTATTCATTTTCAAACTGGATGAATTTCTCACTTTCTTTTTTAATACTGTCTGACGCGTTGACCCTCTTTTAACTCTAACTTTCACCCAACCAGTACATGAATGGACGGCAAGAAATAAATCACTGGTATTCTTAAGGTCAAATTTGAAGTCATGTCTTAACTTTGATTTTGTAAAACTTAACTCTAGCAATTTTCCATCTCTGACTTTTATAATTCTGTCTCGCTTCTTTCTCTTTTTAGTCTTTACAATTAATCTTTTATACGAACTACTTGAATTAGTTCTTTTATTTATTGCATACACATTAACAAAATAAGTTTTGCCAGGTCTTGCCTGGGTGAATATGTATTTTGTGTCCCTACCAACACATGTGTAATGTATTTCCCGTGAATTTGTAGGTTTAACTGGCCTTGCTTTGCTCCGGAATGTCTTTTGAACTTCATCCTCCCATGGAAAGAAAAAACCACTGTTTTTAGGTGGTTTCGGCACATTATCTCCCAACTTGTGAGACATTAAGGAACAATAATTGTCGTAACTTGTCTTAACATTTACAGACACACAATATGTTATTAAATTATCAAACGGAGTCTCGTCCTGACTAGGATTCCACGATACTAAGAAACTTTTTCGGCGTATCCTTTCTGCACTAACGGTTGAATTCTTCGGTAAAGAAGGATAATAATTGCTATTAGCAAATTTTTTCAATGTGAGAAAAAACTTAACATATGTGTCACTTTCTGTTGGCTTTATAAATACTGTATAAATTCCACTAGAATTCGCTCTCCTTTGAAACGTATGTGCACTAGACCCAACATATGAATCGATTAATATTCCTGCTGACGTTGTCGGTTTTGGACTAGCTGGTTTCAGCTGATCTCCAAATGGATCATTGTCTGAAATATTAAAAGTTATAATTATGACAGTATTTTGTGATTTAATGCTACATGAACTGAACCAATTTAAAGAAATCAAAATCAACTATTTTAACAAGCAAACCATTTTGTGACAGATTGAAGTGAATTAAAATTAAAAAAGAAACAAAATACAAAAGCCACGCAGGAGGATGATATATCATCATGTTTCCTATGTTCTATGACAAACTTTGTGAAATCGAATGTCATAAAAAAATGTTCATTGGATTAAACAATGGCTATTTAAAGTTTGGCCATTAAAAGAAAACAAGTATGTACAAGTTCTGTACCATAATTTAAGGTTAAATGTTTGGCCGCTTTTAGTGACAATGAGATATTTAAAAAAATCATGATTAATTTATCTTCAACTGAGGAGGCGCATCAGATAATTTTTAGTAGTTATCTCCTATAAAGACTATATAAAAGTTCATCGTTCTGGTAAGCGCTACTCTGTACTAGTGTGAACTCATTGTATAGACTTGGCACAAATAGACAGAGCGAAAAAACATTATAATGTGTGTGTTAAAATATATAAAAATAACAAAGCAATATAAATCATATTTTGCATGGATATTGTCATTTAGATGACTAAAATTACATTGCTGTAATTAGTGGTTTGCAAACATCAAAGAAAATTGTTATTAAAAACACGATCAAATAGGAATTCCAGAAGTCAGAACAATACATAGACCCAACACCTTGAATGCATAAGTGATACGGCAATCATAATGACGGTCTGTTTAACAGATCTCCATATTTTTTTACCATTATGTTTTGTCTAGTTCACTGTTTTCTACACAGTATTGTAAGTAACCAACTCAGATAATGTACTACTGGCGTTTTGATAAAAAACAATTTAAAAAACAAAAATAATTACTGAACGTTTTCCTGTAACAGATATATTAGGAATAAACTTTCAAGATTAAAAAATGTAAGATTTTGTATGATTGCTAATGCAATTGAACAACTTGTTAAACAGAACGACTTTAAAAGAATATGAGAGGAATATATAGAACTACGAAATAATCAAACTATTGTGTCACAGAAATTAACATATACATTCAGTAGCACTTCTGTCTGCCGCTTTGCTTTTTCCATTAGTGACATTAGGGGCGATGGCAGATGACCGTTTCATAAAGCTTGATAGTGTTTTTACGTAATTAGCTAACATTTCTAAAAGATAAGCACGATATGGCTCATTTATACTTCGTCGCGCGACCACCGCACGATACCGCGCGATTTTCGCTAAACAAAACCACGGCAATATGAAACACACAGCCATTTTCGCGAGAAGTCGTGCGACGTCGCGCGACGATCACTTTTGAAGCATAAATGGGCCTTAAGTCTTACAAATGCTTTGTATCGTTGAGGTAAAATTCCGAAACTTTTGTTTATATCTGACTAGTTTCCCAAAATTGGCTCTGAGCGTACTTCAGGATAGATACTTTGAAACACATACAAACAGATATTTTAGATTACAAGTTATTTGAGCTATTATCATTAAATAATACACAATTTCCAGAATCAAGCAACAATACAATGACCAAATCAATATTACTATTATAAAGTTCTACTTGATTTTTTAAAATAAAAAAAGATAATCACCGTTAAGTAGAAAGCGGGAAAGAATATGAGACAGCAACCTCGAAAGCAAAACAATGAAGATTGAATGATTGATTCTTACTTACGGAAATATGGGGTTGAGTAGGGTCGATAAATCAAGCCTTGCAACTGGTCACCTACTGACCACTGAAAGCGATTTTTAACGTGCATCAAACGTTACATATTCTACAAACGGATCGTATTTCACTTCTCTCTCCGGACTGGTTGTGACTTTAAACATCCCCACATCCAAAGACTTCCCTTCAGGAGGATAAGTGCCTCCAGGAAGAAGACACCTTATACATATTCTTTCCCGGCTCTTCCCGTGGGAAGGGATTGTCTATACATTCCGCCCAACCAACGAACGCCCTTCAGCAGGGATTCTACCTGCTGACGGAGAAACCAAACGGTCTATTTCTATACCAAGGGCGCAAAACAATGAAGGAGAACAGTACAGAAAACAAAATAACCCGAACATATATATATGGAAAATGCGGACCCAATCTAAAAAGATCTGATATGAAAAATCTGCTAATTACAACGGAAAAAACCATTTAATATTATTAACAAAATACAAATGATTTTTTTCGAGGTTTCATCATAGATTCGGTAAAGCGTAGTAAGTTTCCACAATAGTAAAAATTCTCAGTAAAAATTAGCCTTTGTGTAAATAATTCCAGGGCCAATGTTATAAAGATGATGGACGGCCTGTGTGGTCAAGTTGTTTACTAATGGGAAAATTAGGACCTTAAGGTCAATAACATTTTATGTCAGTGACCGATGGTACCACAACATTACACCTGTAAGACCAAGTGTCTCAAAAATATTTTTTGTGTAAATTTACTCATTCACTTATTAACGATTAGCTTCCGAAGATGAAAAAGGCAACAAAATGATATAAATAACTAAAAAGCACAGGAGAATATGAAATTATTTGCTAGCTTTATGTAAATGAAAAAATGTAGTCACTTAAGCCATATTGTATTGATGTTTCTCATCAAACTGTCACTTACGTACCTTCATAATCATTGCTTACTGAGATACTTTTGTAGAGAACACTTGATTCGACAGCAGATGCACAAGGTGTTACTTTTAAAGATACAGGACTATTGTCGTCTTCAACCAGAAATAAAACTCTGCAATATAAAAAAAAAATCACGCATAAAATTTCAAATATTATAACAATATGCTTTTATCCACGATCTTTGTGGCTGTATTTGACTTTTTGGATTTGCATGTAATTTTTGGTTGACAATGATTAAAAATCCTGTTATTTAGTTTTTGTTTTATGTAACGTTCTATTATTTCCGTCTCTGCTAACTCCAGTATTTATTTAAGATCAACCCAGTTTATTTGTTTCACGTTTTAAATTGTTTTACTGATGCTGTAATAATAAAATCAAAAACACATATTTGTCTGACGACTTATACAACATACATGTAGTATTCATGAATATATTATTAGGCCCGGCACTTTAAAGTGCCTGCCTTATGGTGATCACTCTTGTCTGTCATCAACAAATCGTGTCCCTTCTATATCTTGAAAAACCATTCAAAGTTAAAAGCTAAACTTGGTGTGGATGTTCGTAACACCAAAAGTTAATCCCGAAATCTGCAGGACAAGACAAGGTCAAAATTTAGGTTAACTTTAGAACCTTTTTCAAATGATTCCTTGTCGAAATTGAAATAAATTATTTCAAGCACCATTTTCGATAGCTTACTGTTTTCAAGATAACAATTGGTCAAAAGATGGGGGTCAAATATATCATGTGGTGCATGCCATGAGAGATTTTATTTTAATTTTTAATACATTTTGATGGGTCTATTCAACTAATTCTTCTCAGAAAATACCTTCATAGGTATGTCGACGGATTTTTCCCACTTTTTACCATTTTTCAAAACTTAATTTTTTTTATCCGATTTCGATGTTTTTTTCAAATGTAATGCAGTAAACCTACCCAAAGAAATATCTTTCCGTTTTTAAGATAAAAGGGGCCACAATGTCATTTTGTGCTATATGGGGTATCTTTTATTTATTTTTTAACGGTTTATATTAATTGGATTCCTCTCAGAGGTATATCTCATGTTTCTTGGCTTTATGACTTTGGTCATAGTTAACTTTATTAAGCGCTTCTCTATTTTTGTTTGTTTGTTTCCTAATGTTAACGCAAATCCAACCCCTCAATTTTGGTATCGACGTTGTACAAGTACCAGAAATCCATGTTCACAGCCTTAACACAACGATGGAAAGATATTTATAGGACATAAAAATTTAAGTTTTTAAATACGGATGTTATACTTTAGGGAGACCCATTACAAAAAAGCACAGATGGTAATTCACTTGAGGAAAGAAATTTTGTTTGACATCATATTTGTGACGGCTAAGAAAAAATGCGTTTGTTCTAGATGGCTTCACCATCATTTTGTTAGTTTTGTGAATATCTGTTTCGATCAATGTCATCTAAATATTTACAACAACCACACATTCATTTGTTTACTTTCTTTTCTGCGATATACATATAATGATGGCTTCCCAAATAGCTTTTAGTCAAAGTTCAGAAAACAATAATTTACAACAATTAAGGATATGTTCTAGTCTTTTTTTTTCAATGAAAAAAAAAAAAACAACAACAACAAAAATGTGCATGTCATTATCAATCAAGGTTATAACACATAAAAAAAGAAATCCACTGGATTACAGGTTCCTGGCTTGGGACAGGCACATAAAATATATGTCGGGGTTAAAAACATGTTTGAGAGTACTCAATACTCCCTATTATCTGGGACAGTGGTGTGACAAAATACAAAATTACCAATGTTAAAGAAATATGGATAATTTAGGTATGCTATATGTACACTTCAAACGACATTAAACCAACTGCATGATATTTAATTTTTAAAGTCGATACATAACACGAAGACAATAACAAATAAAAGAAGAGACAACAGGATGTACCTCGATGATCTCGACCGTACTCGCTGTTTCTGACAGCTATTTCAAAATCCAAACACAGTTGATAACAAAACTGGTTCTCTCAAGCTACGACATCAATCAACACACGTACGGCTGGATTTAGTATACAAACATAATGAATAACCAAAGAAATAAGGTACAAGTTCCATAATTAAAATTATTGCCATCATGTAGGACAAAAATGTAACAAAATAATGACTTAAATCCGTTTTTATATTAAATAGTGAGCAGGGAATCAATGTTGATACCAAATAAGATAATCTTCAAAGATCTCAAATTAATATTGTAAAGATAACCTTTAAGTATTATCCCCATGGGTTGTATTAAAAGTAACGAGCTGTGATGCATCATTTTTACCAGAAAATATAAAATTAAACATTTAAAATATATTTGGTTTATTTAGAGCCATCCAGAAGAAGGAATTCGAAGATACCAAAGGGGCAGAGAGAAATCGTTAAGTCGGAAATAAAGTATATAACACAATTACCGAACAAATCAAAGTCCATAAGACATACGGCAAAATAGGTATCACACCAGCAGATACAGTTTACATATTTCCAACATTGTAATTTGTAAAATTCCCTGATTGACATCGTTTCATTCGGCCCACCGGCGTTAATTACGTCATTAAAGTCATTAAGTTTGACTGATCTTCCTATTTTGACCTAGCCTGTCTGATGAAGGTAAATTCAGTATTTAATTTGGCTTCTGAATATTTTTATAAACGCATGAAATATTTGGATTGCATATTTCTGGCATATATTCAATATTCTTTTTTTAAATTTAAACGTGATAAATATTTTAGTGCAAGTCGCCGTGTGAGTTTGAAATACAAAGTAACAAGCAAAGAAAATAAGAAAACCTTTCAAAAAATTTCCTCATATTTGAAATTGTGGAAAACCGAAGTTATCAAAACTACCAGCATTTGCTTTTCTTTTTTGGTACAATGTACTTATGAAAAAAATTAATTCATATTCATATTCATAAATAAATTGTCAACCGATGCAAATGTTAATTACACAAACAGAAAAACGTGTCATATTCAATACCATGAATACAAATTACCGGTAATCTTGTGTGAAATGTTAAGATAGAAAATAAACTAAAATCAGTTTGCTTTAATGAGGCTGTTTCAAAAGGGTTAATCAAGTGATGTCAGGACTAAGCAACATTTCGTATATTATAACATCGTTTAAAAGTTTATTAAAAAGTATTTTTGAATAGATTATTGTTGTATGATCTTATTGTTTCAAAGACAAAGATATTATTACAAATTCGTAGTAACTTGGTGAAGATGCAACATGGAGAAATGCGGTCGCGAAGGCTAAGTAAAATTGTCAGTTCATACATCTTGCAATAACATGCTTCTTGATGGATTGATTCCAATAATGGATAGGCGTTCAATAACTTTTCAAAAGGAGAACGTTATATTATAGGGTTATTGCACGAATATTGGTGAATATTGTCCCGAGTAGAATATCATATTGCACGAGCTTGCGAGTGCAATTAATATTCTACGAGGGATAATATTCATCAATATTCGTGCAATAACTCTTTTATTGTATAGCAAAACCGTTACAATGCTAAAAACATTACTTTTATACATCTATGACATCGCTTTTACAGAGCAATATTGCCCTGCGTGCAGTATCGTCGAATATTGCACACTAACGTTTGGTTACGTTCTACGGTGAATATAACGTTGCTATACAATAAACCTTACTACATTTTAATTTTGAGTGTCATACCCGTAGCAAGGGAAGGGGGTTCGACGGGTTCGGACGAAAATTTCTGAAATTTCTGGCAACGGGCATGAGTGGTACCTATGTTATGGAGATTCATGAAGAATGGTTTAAAAAATACGGAAGAATGTTGAAAGGAGAGCCCCTGCATTGGTAAGGGGAATGAATAATACTCTTGGTACTAAACTTCAAATGATAATGAGATTAAATTAATTACTTTTCTGAATTTGGAAATACATCTACAATTATTCAAGTAATAACAGTCTATCAAGGACACCTAATTTTACAATTATTCAGTTAATTACAGTCTATCGATCAAGGACACCTACTTTTCTGATTTTGGAAATACATCTACCATTATTCAATTATAGTCTATTAACGATGTTTATGTAATTCTGTTTTAATTTTAGGTGGTGCCCCCTGTTAACAGAGCTCAGATAATAAATGATGCATGGAGTTTCTCTAGGTATGTTCTCTTTCTGTTGGATATATGAAAATGAAAAGATATGGGGTAAATGTCTGAGTGACTGCACTCTAACCATGAGAAAAACGGAAAATTTACCAATCTGTAGTTCTCCACAATGCCTTCAACAATGGTGGAATACTAGTCCTTGTGGAAAGCTCTAAATCAACCCAAATAAAAAATTGTGTATGCGTGAAAGATACTGCTCTTACCTGAATATTATCAAAAATGTACATGTAACAAAACATTAAACACAATTTAATGACAAACCTATGACCTCAATTCCTGACTTGGGACAGGTACTTGTGGCATGTGGTGGGGTTAAATTTAAATTTATTAATATGTTATTATGTAAAAATATCCATACTACCAATGAACAGGTCTTAGTTTGCTGTTGGATACATTAAAGATTTGAAAGGTGAAAAACAAAAGGATTCAGAAATTAATTTTTCAAACAAAGCACAGTCAGATGAAAGTTCTGCAGATTTCTGTTGGAATTGGTTTCTGTACATGTTATTTTATATACTGCTGCAACGGAATTTCCGGTAAATTCCGCAGGTTGAGAAATGTCCAAATCACATCCCTGCTTTAAGATATGAGCATCTTCAGGCTATGATTGTTTTAATTTTCTAATCACATTTTCATATATTAATATTTGATAAATTGCAAGAATTTGTTATTACAGAGCTAACCAACTGGACACTGACATAGCCCTAGGTCTGGTGGAATATTTGGACAAGGAAATGGACTATATACCACTAACTGCAGCTAATAAACAATTGTCGTACCTAGATAATATGTTGTCAAAGTCCCAGTATTATGGAAAATTTAAGGTCAGATTCAGTAACATGTTAAGTCTGGATTGACATTTTTGGCAGTCAAAGATTTCAAATTTAAAAAAAAAAGAATTTTAAAATCTGAACAATTTAATACTTAATATCATATTTTAGTGTTTTGCAGCTTGTTTAAATGAGAAATGGGAATTTAAATTAATAAGTCGCTAATTTTGTACAGAACCTCCATAAGCTCCTACACAGTTCTAAAGCAGTTTTTTTTTGGAAAACTTTGGTGGAGTGGTCCTTGGTGAACTTGGTTCACAGTTATGTTTTGCATTCACAAATAAAGTTACAACAAACTTTGTTGGAATGGTTCTGGTAATCCTTTTTCAAAGTAGTGTTTAGCATTCACAAATACTGTTAAAACAAACTTTGTTAGAACGGTTCTGGTAATCCTGGTTCAAAGTAATTGATGACATTCACAAATACCGTTACAACAAACTTTGTTAGAACGGTTCTGGTAATCCTGGTTAAAGGTAATTGTAGAAATTCACAAGGACAGTTATAAGAATCTTGGAATGGTTTTGGGTATCCTGGTTCAAAGTTATTTTTGGCAGCTACACATACAATGAAAACCAACTCTGATGCAGTGTCCTGATTGATTCTGATTCATATTTGCATTTGGTGTTCACAAAATGCCAGCTGCTACAAAAACTTTTTTAAGGTATTACTCCCTATCAGGCAGTTGCAGATCTTATCAATAGCTTTATATCTCTGAAACTGTTTGACCCATGCTCCAGCAAGTATCGAAAAGTTTTCATGCTTTAGTCAGTCTCAATTATTACATGTGATAGGTATTATTACCCTTTATATGTGCATGTTCTTGCACAAAATGTTATGTTCATGAGCTGATTTTTAGCTCACCTGGCCTAAAAGGCCATGTGAGCTTTTGCCATCACTTGGCGTCCATCGTCTGTCAACATTTCATATTTTAATCTTCTCCTCTGAAACGACTTGGTCAAATTTGACCAAACTTTGTTGGATTGGTCCTTAGGTGGTCCTCTTCCAAAATTGTGTCCGATGACCCAGACTTTCGAGCAAGATGGCCGCCAGGCTAAAAA
>JARWCS010367673.1:0-10376 GCA_034783895.1 Geukensia demissa | reverse complement strand
GTTTTAGGTACGAAACGCCTCGGTTACAAAACGACCCAGTTACGAAACAGCCTGCACCCAGTTATTTACATCATAGAACCCCTACCATCATCACTGGTTGCATGGTAGTCGGCGTTTTAACCCTCTGAGCAAAAAAGTTCCCAGCTCCACCTTTTGAGGCAGGCTTTATTTCTACCAACGGAAGCAATATCATCACACATCCCCTACCTCAAGAGTCATCTTACCATAATGACTCTAACACAACAAAGCCTGGCTAGTCTTCAGCCAACCAACATGGGTTTTTCTGTTGGATGCTTAATGTAACAGGGGAATGTTATTGACATTACAAAAATGTCTGCAAGATAGTAAGTGCTCTAATCCACTGAACCAAAGAGTTATCCACCAAGGGAAGCAATCCCATGACCGTGGAGATGAGAAATTACCCTTATATATCCACTCCAGGTATTTGATTTTACCTAAGCTGCATTCCTCATCCTTTGTTTATAATTAGCAACACCTCAAATGACTTGTTTATAATTAGCAAGACCTCAAATGATAATTACCTGTCAAATCTATGATACTCAAATGATTTATATTGATTTTAAGCAATTCAACTAAATTCTAATCACCATGTTTAATCATTTTAATAGTATAGTTTTGACAAAGTTAGAAAATTGTTATTTAGAGTTGTTTCTCCTGTGATTGTTCAATTGATCAATGATTGGGCAAAAATAAGGACAATTATTGACAACTTCAATCTAATTAAAATTAGATCTCCGCACTCGCTCCCCCTTTTTTATTTGTTTTATTTCTTTGGTCGTGACGCATCCAAAAAAAGGGAGAGCGAGTGCGGAGATCTAATTTTAATTAGATGGATGCTTTTTTCCAAAGTGAGCGTTTTCGGTTAAATACGATCACGCAAACGATCTTAGTGGACAGAACCCCCGACTTTGATAGATGCTCTTCAGTTTGTCTGCCTTTTTGTTTGTGATTTACATTACGTTAAAATGATAATTACTGCCAGGTGATTTTTATTTGCTTCCTGGGACAATGTATTTGGCTTGAGAATATTTTACACATGCAAATGTATCTCAAAAAAGATTTAACAAAGTTCATAGCCTATTTGACACCACATTGCTAATGCACTTGCTCCATTTTCAGATCAATAATGTCGGTGTTAAATCATACAACATTTCCGAAGATACCGTTACCATGGAGTCAGATAAGTATATTTGTGTCCGTAATAATGATGGCGAGACGGGAGAGATTGTTGTTGTCGATATACACAACCCAACTGACCATAATACGCTGAGGCCACGAAATATTGATTCTGCAATCATGAATCCAGATAAGCTGGTTATAGCCCTTAGAGGTAAATATTTGTTTAAGGTGAACAATGAAAATGTTTGTAGCCAGACTATATTTAAATCAAAATGCAAATCATAGTTTTAACATTCAAACCGGTTTCTGCATCATTAGCACTTACATGAAATCAGTTTTACTTGTGTTTCATTGATTTTTTTATGTCGCTAAATTAGTTAATTTTGACAGAGCTATACCATTTGCATTTGTTTTTAAATTGATGTGATTTTAGTGTTATTCAAAGTTTTTTGCTTTAGCAATTTTTTTCTATTGGTTTGTGACCGTTTCGTTAGCGTAATGGTAACCATGCTAGCCTCGAGTGCAGAAGGTCGTGGGTTCGATCCCTGGCCCGGTAAAATCAAATACATTGAAATAGGTATTTGCTGCTTCTCCGCTACGCGCACAGCAATTAGGAGTAAAAGCAAAGACGGGTTGGTCCAGAGTCCGAATAATGTGTCTGGGTAAAATTGCATGTCTTCATGCGGACATTTGCTTTCGTGAGCTAGAACGTTAAAATACGCTCAGCGTGTCGGCCTAGTACAAAGCAGGATTCAATCATCATTTTTAATTTATATGCTTTCGTCCTGAATAAGCATAAAATATTTACCGCTGGACTTAAAGCAACATTCATTGAATTAATCAATCTATTGGGTTGACGCCCACTTGCACTGATGAAGTTTCAGAAATAGAAACTGGTCTACAGATTTTTATTCAATGACAAAGGTTTATTCAGCGTATAGGGACCAAACAATAGAAAGTCTAAATGTGGATTTAAAATATTTTCTCTGAACACTATTGTACATATCCCCGTTTTAAAACAGGCCATATGCACATAGTAACACATTTTAATCACGTTAACATGTTTAGTATTAGCGAATAAGAAATGAAACTGTGACTTTTTATTTTTTGGTTTTAAAAGCTGGAACAACACTACAGGTATTCAACATTAGAGAAAAATGTAAACTGAAAGCTCATATCATGACGGAGGAAGTTGTGTTCTGGAAGTGGACATCCCTTCAGAATATTGCCATAGTAACCGATATTGCTTGCTACCACTGGTATATTGAAGGTACTAAATTTGGGTTTCTGAGTTGCATCAGTTTACTAATCATGCTAGGTTTTACTTGATACACTTTAATTTAGATAAAGGTGTGATTGCCTGTGAGACAGCAATCAAAAACCTACAAATTACAAACATCTACATTTTGCCTTAAGGACTTCAATACTAGTATAATGTTCAAATATCCACAAAAAAATTATGGAGGTTATGTCTAAATTATGGAGGTTATGTCTAAAAAACCTCGGGACTACGTCCCTCGTTTTCTTAGACATTAACCTTCTATTACTCAGCTGTTTAATTGAAATAAAAACCTACCTTCATCCTTTAACCTTTACTTAAATTTGGTTGATTTGTACAGGATTTAACTACAAGTTAAAATTTAACCATGAGTTAAAAGTGTTTAACAACTGGGCCCTGTTTTCTATATTAATTAAGCAGACTTTACCTTTTAAAAAGCAGTTGATGAATTGTTGCAGAACTGACATTTTGCAGTAATAGTAATAAACATAACATATATTCATGGCGTTTTAAGATTTATAACTGAAAGACTAAATAATATTGACAAAAAGCAGCGAATGCTGCAACGGGGTTTCTACTGACCAGTTCAATCCGTGAAGATTCAACTTGAGTAATTTGTTACATGTACACCGATCGGATTTATATCGAAAAGAGTCCGATTCTTTGAAAAGGAGTGCAAATGAATGTCGATGAATTTATATGAAAGTCTTCACTATGTTGCAATAAACTAAACGTCAGAGACCGATTATATTTGATACAAATTACATTACTTAGGGATACAACCAAACGGGGCAGTCATAATTGCTCAACTCCCACGCAGATAATAATTATTTTTAAATTGGGTTATTTATTATGCACAATAACATTTTATACCCTGTACGACCAATGGAAGCCTTGGGCAACTCGTCGGAGGCTCCCATTTATCAATTCATTTATCATTTTTATGAAACCCTAAGAAAATTACAAGTCCATCTGCAGACTTGAAAACGAAAACAAACAACTACAACAAATCCTCAGCCTTCAAGACTAACGTGTTAATGGTGGCTATCTTGATCATTGCGTTTGTAATGGTCTCGTCTGTCACAAGAAGCGGCATACTAGTATATAATCAAACGCTTAACAGTGAGAATCTATTGTATAGTCCATTTGACAGCTATAAAAAAAAAAGGGAAATCAAAATATTAAAATTCAGAATCATGCTCAATTTCAGATAGGTATGTATATTTCAATTTCATTTGTTTATACACTACTAGACTGAATTTACCACCAAATATGTCAAGTAATAAAAATATTCTCCATAAGGCTTAAAAATTATATTTTATTAATCACAAGCCTGCTTTCAGGTAGGAGGCAATAAACATCCAGTGTGGTGATGTCACATATAATCATAAAAGGAATGTGTTTGCATCTGACACCTCTTAATTAATAAAAACACCTGTCCATGTGAAAATAAATAGTTAATATGAAATCCCCAGTTTAAATGTACACTTGACCTTGCATTCAAACACCACATTACCTTTAAATAGCAACCATAGTCTATCTGAAATTAATTTTTGTACATCGAGTTTTTCAAAGTTTCATAATGAGTAAAACAATTAATATAGTATTCATTAAGATGTTTCTTGGTGTATGAAAATTTATCTATATAAGTTATTGTCATGTGATAATATTTCAGTGAATATGAAAATCTATGTGAAAAGGTTAGGCTCTTAATTTTTTATGAATTATTCCTTCACTGTTATGACCAGAAAATTATCATTAAGTGCTATGGACAACCTTTTGATTACTTGACTATTTTTACTAAAATTTTCTGTCCAGATATGTATTTATTAATAAATATCATGATTGCAATCACAATGGAAGTCGAGTTAAAGATGGATTTTTAAAGAATTAATTTCCCTATTTTCACAGTGACCAAACGGACTATATAACATTCTTTTCTGATTGGATAATTCCTCCTATCAGAAATCACTGATTGGTTAATTAAGATGAATATCTAAATACAACTAAATAAATATATGAGAACCCAGGCTTGTCCGTCCGATTGAGAGCATTAATTTGCTGTGTAGGACGTTAAAAACCATCAACCACCACGGTTGTTCACTGGATGAATTCTCCAAACTAGGTACTGGTCACTTGATCATAAGGGGTCTCGACCTTTACCTTTACCAGCAAACACGTCGTGATTTGATCATTGACAGAGAAATAAACAAATTATAAATAGAATAAAAGTTATCTTTACATAGGACCAATAGATTTGGAAAAAAATGATGAAGAAACAGACATGCAATTTATTTTGCCTCTGTATTCAGTGCTAAGTTTTTTAAAACATTGTTAGTGATTATTTTCTTCTGATACATGTATATATATCAAGTTACCGCGTTACGAATATAAAAACAAACTTTATTTTGTTCCTCAGTACATAAGTGTATAAGTTTCATAAATAAAGTTTTCAAGGATTTGTTTAACAATGCTCTGCACCACTGAACGGTTGTGTTTTGATCCTATATGATTGCTGTAACACTTACTACCCCTGGTTGTATTTATAAGTTTTTACAATGAGAAAAAATAATAGGTTGTTTAGTTTCTCGGTTTGAGCTTTTTCTCGAGGTAAAGGACAAGGGTTTTTAGAATACATTTTTGGCTGAAGATTTTTGCTAAAAATAAAAAGAGGCTAATATTTATCATTTTATATTTTTGTATTGAAAAATGTTTATAAAAAGAAAATTCAGTAGAATTTTTAGTTTAATTGGTTCTTCAACGGTCAAATGGCACATACATGAAGTTACTGGGTAATTACTTCATTTCATACGATATTTAATACAATTTTGTCGATTTTAATATAGATCGAACAAAAACATCACAACCAAATTTTGCACCATTATTCTATTTGTAAGTACAAATGTTTGGTTAAAATATCTTCGACGTGTTTCGGTGCGATCTTACCTATTTTGATCAAAACACCTCCAAAAATTTTGTATTTTTACCGAAAATGTTACATTCTTCTTAAAACAGTCAATATAAACCCTGCCGGAGTTTTGTCGAAATGAGAACAATGTCGAAACGTGTATAAGAATTAGTGATAAATTATTAATAGACGGTTATTGAACAGCATTTTCACAACAAATTATTAATGTGTCACAAAATGTAAAATTCTAGCCAAAAAATGGGGATAACGTACCTACTCCATTCTCTATAACAGTCTTTTTGCAAATAAAACTTAAGAGTATAATCGCAAGAATTGCTGAATATTATCACAAGACATTTTCTTGATTCTATATATCAGAGTAAAAAGCCGGAAGATGTTATCAAATAAATGTTTATGTTTTTAGATTTTAACATAATCAAGTATGAATAACATCTGCTGTCAGTTTTTTTTTCAATATTTCCAAACATAAACCGTGTTTTAGATAGGTTCTGTTTGTTCTTGGTTAATGGTGTGTAAATGTAATGTATATATCAAACACTCCATGTAGACTGTAATAGATAGCACCATGCCAAACAGACTATTATATAAATACACATGTACATATAAAAATAGTTTGAAGATACATATAACTAAAGGTAAATGAAAAACCATAATTCATGACCAAAACAACAAACATTTACACAACAAAACACACATAAAACCTTAGCTTATCTATCAATTTTTATTAATACATGTATCAAGACGAACTGTCCATAAGCTCTTGTGCTCTGAAAGGTTTAGCAAGTCATGTTCTACCAGTGGCGTCAGATTACGATAGTGGTAAGATTGGTGTTGCGGTAACGGGAGAAACATCCTGGCGGATGCATGGAATCTTTTTACAACGATTATACTATTTGTATCGTTAATATGATGTGAGATTAGATTATTTTGTAGTAGCGTTTGAGCTTTATTATTATTGAAATATTTTTATAACCTTTTCGATTTGTGCCATCAGAAAATTGTTGATTTTCATTAAAATACAATTGTCGCTGCTTACATAGGACAAGTTTTTATTTACCCCGTTTTTCGTTTAAGGAGTCTGAAATAAAAACGCCATGACTGGTGTCTTTGAGGAAAAGGAGATACTTATCCTTCTGGACCGAGATCAAAACTGTGGTTGGGCTTTGATTTGAGTGTCTTTTCTTATATCTTTTTTGTTTCATCGATTTTGTCATTTGTATGAAATGCCGTTGCACTGATTTTGTCAAGCAGCTCGACACCATTGTCAACATGCGCCATGACCGACTGATATTACAGTTTCATTTATTTTGGTACTTTGTCCTTGGACAGACGGGTTATATCATTACATCTTTTACTGGTCATGTAGTCAACATGTAACATTGCACATAGACCGACCGGTCATGTACTTACTGTGGTAAATTCATGTGGTGGTTGTATCAAATTGTTAGTGACGTCCATATACATGTTCACTGTAGTTTGTAAGGCACATCGTGTATGCAACGACTGTTCCTGCACCTTTTTGGTAAATTGCACCGGGCCGATAAGTCATATAATTAGTGTTGTACATTGCACTGGAACAAATAAATCACATTGGTAAATAATCGGGAAGATTTAACTGTAGTCGACTATATTTCATGTTGTTACTGTGGTCATAGTGCCTGGACAGTGTCTCCACAGAACTGTTTTATTTTGTACAAGATTTTGTTTGTATTTGTTTATACTATTACATTTCAACGAGTAGCTTTAAAATAAATTTCTTACTGCGACTCTTGGAACTTATATACATATTTATGCTTGTCTTAATAGCTATTCAATTCGTTTGCATGAGGGCCTGCAGGTGTTGAATTGTTAATTTTAAAATCTTCGAAACACGTTGTCTGAACCCCAATGATATATTTCGTAAATATTTTGATTGTATCGTGCACAATAAAAAGTTTTACTGATATCTACAAATCAGTAAAATCTATAATTATTTGAAGATAACATATATTTCACGAAAATAATGTCAATGTCTTACCCTTGATTAGAGCGATAAATCGATCCTTCAAATTTTGTTAAGAGTGTTTTGCACCAACTTTTGGGGTTTGATTATGGGTTTTGAAATCACTCATCAAATTTGCTTTCTTTCATCTTCCTTGAAATGTCTAAACAAATGAATATTATTACAGAATTGTAAAGTACTAACAAACTTTTGGGAGTTCTTACAACTAACATACGCGAACACGAAAATATAAAATAATATAAATATAACTTATTTCAAATATTTGTTTTTTTCAGATGTTTTATTATTTAAGTGATTAAACATTGTATTATAATTATACATATAATGAAAAATCCAAATTTGCAAATTCTTATAATAAATTAAAATTAATAATTAAAATTATTTAAAAAATACATAAAAGCAACTGCGATAGGTCTTACATGGCAAAACTGATATTATTACAATTAAAACAGGTTGATGCAAAATCCTGCCTCAAAGGAGCTTGCATGGCTCACCTGTTAGTGACTCCACATTGATCCTTATACGCATGGTTATTTGAATGACAGGAAGAAATGCTGGAAATGAATTTTGCAGAGTGCACTTGGATCAGTAGATTTTCAAGGTAATATCCTTTAGGGTGGCATTATTATTGCTGTGGCTGCCAACTTATTTGGTAAGCAAGGATGCAGGACACGAGTTTGGAATAGGGCCATCTTAAGAAAAATCCATCATATTTTGAGTCTCATGTGGAAATAAAACCATTATTCTTTCGTTTTGTGGTATTTCTGCATTTCAAATAATTATATCGTCTGGAAAATCTTAAAATTAATTGAAACAGATTCGCTCTCGTCAGCTGACTAATGAAATAAATGTACAAAATATGTATTATTAATTTTAAAACGTTTTAAAATGGCATTTCAGATAAATAAATGCGTTGTTAATTTACGCAATATGTCATCTGAGGCTGTTGACCAGCATTGTACTTATCAACTGATTGATTCAGTCGTTGGAGCAGAAGTCGCCTGATGCATATTCGGGAAGGGGACAATTGTAGCATTTTGCACTATAAGCGCCGTACTGTAGTTTTGTCGTGAAAAAATACCTGATCGTAAATAATCAATCCCATTTGGAATTAATAAAGTTAAAAATATAGAGGGTTCCACAGCTTTTTATTTATATTAATATCCACAGGCACTATGTCTAAGCGGAATGCCCAGTTTGAACTAAATCACCCAATGCACAATTTAACTTCTGCTACACATTAATCTCAAAAGATACTTTGTTATTTTTTGCATTTTATGAGGAAGTAAATACGGTTATCATTGACCTTTTATTTTCACTAAATGATTGCTTCGCATATTTTCCGTTTACTTCTGTCCTTATTGTTGGGTGTCGCTCGTTGTCTATAATTACTTTCATTTAACTAGGAAGCTGTCACTATTGAGCTGTCTTCAATAGAAAATGCATTAAAACTGGTGAATAATTGTTTTTGTCTATAAATCACGATGTAGTAATACAAATTTCAATTCTTTGACAGAAAGTAAAATGTATTCTCCGTTAAATAGTAATTCTTTAATTGTACTTAAGGCAATCATTGAGTATATCAATAAATACCAGGAAATACTCGTTCAGATTTATCTGAGATTGCATGAATTAATTGTTAGTTTATTTTGAGATATTACTATAATCATTTCATTTATATAATTATACTTGCCATATCTATCTTGTGGTTAATATGAGTAACCCGTTAAAGTCACTACCGCCGTAGTTTATCTATGCCTTTTGTGTTAATATGTTTTTTGTTATTGTGTCATAACCATTTACTGTAAACGTGTTTCAACAATAAATATTTCGTATTTCGTATTTCACTAAATAGACTGATTGATAAAAGAATTAGGTATTAACACTCCATTTGACAATCCAACATATACCCCGACGAAACTTACCAAAGAATAAATCCTTGACAATCATCGGTCAGTTTTGTCTTCTTTGGAATTTCAACTAAGAAGGAAGAATTTGACCTTCCTTCACTTTACTGGATTCTAAAGCTTCAAAAGTGTCCTTACAAGAAACCTTTCATTGCAGGGTCTGACAAAACCTCTTTCCAAGTAACTGGCAGTTATTCTATCAGCAGTTAAAACGGGCTCCGGAGTTACTGTGGACCAAGCCATTCTAGAGGTGGCGTGAATCAAATATGGATTCTAAAAAATTCCAAAATCTGTTAGAATGTCTCAAATCAAGGTCTCTTTCCCCTTTATATATAGCATAAAAACATTTGATTTTTCCACCCTGTATACTACTATTCCACATGCAAAACTCAAAGAAAAATTAAGAGCTCTAGTTTACCTCCGTTTTGGTTAATGCTACTGATGAGAGGTTACTCCTTGAAATTTATATATAGCATACCCATATTCTCCATATTTATACAATATTGGTAATTTTGTGTTTTGTTAAACAAAGATAACAAACGTAGATACAAACATTAAGTTCTAGGGAGGAACAAGCCTTATTTCATTATTAACCACTCTGATTCTAACAAAAAGTACTCTGACGATGACCTTTGCGAAATGCTAGATTTCTGATTGACAACATTTTTATAATGTTTGGCGGACGTGTGTTTCAACAGACTGTGACCATTCCAGTGGGCCCAGCTGTGCCCCCCTTCTCGCCGATCTATTCCTTTATTCGTATGAAGCTGACTGCATGCAGAGCCTTCTGCAGAGAAAAGAGAAAAAGTTGGCTCAATACTTTGGTTTCACTTTCCGCTATTAAATGACACCCTTTCACTGAATGGCTCTAAATCTGGGACTTTGTTGACCGCATCTATCCCATTGAACTTAAATAAACGATATTACAGAAACAAAAATCTGCTTCATACCTAGACTAAGAAATTGACAGTAAGGGCGGGTTAAGAATAATTATACTTTACGACAAGATGACTTTGATTTTCCAAATGTAAACTTTCCATTCATGTAAAGCAACATTCCAGTCGCACCTGCATACGGAGTGTATATTTCTCAGTTGATACGCTACTCAAGGGCTTGTGC
>JARWCS010367663.1:0-10376 GCA_034783895.1 Geukensia demissa | reverse complement strand
CGTAAAAAGCTCCTATTTGATTGAGTTGTATTCTGTTATTTATTTTCGGTTACTGGAATGTATGTTGAAAAGATACAGTTTACATCTTTCCAAAGTTCAATGATTTCTATATTTTTGGATTATCGGTGTGCTTTACGTCATGAACTGTAATTTCATTTAGTCACTTGAAATTAACAGGGTTTTGCTGATCTTCCTATTTTAGCACCTAGCCAGCGTGTCTGACGAAGATAAATCCAGAAAAGTGCTTTACATGCAGTTAAATTTTATAAGACGCATGTTAGATGAGGATCGTTTCTGTCTGGCTAGACTTGCTACAAGTCCCTCTAGTTTTATTTTGTTTTCAAAATGACATTTAATTAAATAGTTGCTATCTGACAGATGCATTAGTCACTGATTGCTGCGGACAATCTGTCTGATTGCAACTATTTAATCAAATGTCATTTTAAAAACATATGCATAGTAAAAAAAAAAAACTAGAGAGGGACTTGTAGCAAGTCTACTGTCTGGCATATATTCCATTTTTTTAAATATAGTAAAAACTGGTTCCAGCACATTTAATGTGATCAACACGAGAAAAGACACTGGTGGTCCAGAACTGTTTAACCTTCCAGCTCTTTTCACCTTTACTTTGATTTTATGGGCATTTTGATGCTGGATTTATTTTTTTATGAATTAAAAGTGAAGATATAGGATAATTGTCAATGAGACCGTAATGCATTTCCATAATTTGTTAACATTCAATCAAGAGGTCCCCACAAGCCCATTAGCAAGGATGGAATCACACTCCTTTGGCAGACTCTAGATCACCCATCAAATAAAAAGTGTATCCGTAAAGATGTTCAGATATTTCCTCCATGTTATACATAAAATACCAAAAAAAAAAACAATGTGAAAGACAAAAACCAATCGATGACCTCCACTCCTAACTTTGGACAGGTACCTGATTCATGTGTAACTGTTATTTTTTTTTTTTTGTCTTTTGAACTGCGAGTTTTACATTTTGCTGGATGATGTTTCAACTTTTTGCTTCAATCTTTCTCATTTGTTTTTTTAATGAAACTTTTTAATATTTCGAATGATGGATATTGAATTTGAACTGTTGAGATTAGTCAAATTAACTTTAATGATTTCTTAAACTGATATATACCTTACTGTCAGCGCAGCTCACTTAAGAAATCACCTTTTTACGATTTTGAAGATTTTAAAATGGGATGTAGGTGGCATACTTTTTACTGAAAATGTATCTATACCCTATGTCAGAGTTTGTTGGAACGGGTAAAAACGTTATGAAACAAACACTTTCTGTCGTATTCTTATAAAATAGTGTTTAGTTTGTAGATTTAAAAAAGTGCAAGTAAGTTGCAATAATACTTTTCAGTAATCACGATGTATTTTAAGCAGCGCCGAGTTTTAAATTCTCTACGGGGATTTCACATTGTAAAGTCAGCCATTTGTTTGCCGGAAGTGGCTCTTTGCACGCGCTAGCGCGAGACCGGGAGTATACAACGCTGCAATAATTAAGTAATTAAACTAGTATTAGATAACATGCAAAAATGTTTTGAGGCGCACTTGAATGAAAATTTAAAAGTAATTTTTCTTATATGAATCGCAAGAGAAGGTCCAAACAAAAGAAATGTGCACAGTTTTTTTTAATTACTTTATCTAAGACAAACTTAAGCGCTCCCGCCAAAAACGAAGATGGCCGACCCTCAATGTTAAATCTCCGTAGCGAAATTCAGGGGCAGATAATAGTTTGTAAAACGCAATTTCATAACGTAAAACATCAAACGTTAACTGAGCAATAATTTTTTCTTTCGATTAACAATAAAACAAAGACAGAAACGAAAAAATAACAAAAATATAAAACTCGGAAATCACTCTCCACAAAAGCCTGACATAGAGTTTTTTTTATAGAAATTCATAAAGTTTGACTGATCTTCCTATTTTTGGCCCCTTGCGTGTCTGATGGAGGTAAATCCAGAAAAGCGCTTTACACGCAGTTAGATTTGTCTTCTGAATATTTGTAATAAACGTATGTAAGTTGTGGATCGTGTCTTTCTGGTATGCATTCAATATTATTCCTTTTAAAAATAGAGAACTCCGCAATGGATTTGGAGATCAAAATGTGCATGTTTTGACAATACAACTACAACCTCGCAGCAGCACCTGTAATTAAACATTTTATAAGTTTAAACGTGTCTTATACACCTACGAACATGTTTATATTTATCCTTTACTGTAATGCGCGAAAAGCATTAGCTTTCTGAACTGACGATGCCCATAACACAGATGAAAGATTGCTTCGACTAACTTTTTCTTAAAGTCCTAAAATGAATAGTTACTGATATTTTTTCCTTTATGCAAATAGTAACAATAGCCTAATTATGATTTCTGGTAATTAGCTAAATACTACCCCAAGATAAAGCCCAGAAGAAAATAAGGATAGGTGTGCGATTGGTCAGTATTGGAAACCAAACTTATCATTATAAGATTTCTTGATAATTGGTAAATAGAAAATTTTCAATTTCTGAGACAGGGGTTCAATATTTTTGAAAAAAAGGAAAAATGATAACCACAGGTTATGGGGAATTCCCTAATCTTTTGACCCTCAATTTTCGCATAAAAAAAGGCCACACGAACCTCTGCATTTTCTTTCGCTTATTTGAACTTCATAATGTCTGTTTGGCTGTAACATAAGTTTGGAAAAGGAAACTCCACTAGGTCTATTTTAGATTCATGTCAAAGTAGGGGACCCCCTTAAGGAAATAGCATTACGACATAATTGTGCTTTTGTAACCTATAGCTGTCTCCGAATATCAACATGCAGATTGGTTGTGGAACATGTGGAGGCCAAATAATAGAAAAATCACATAGAAAAGCAAATCAAATATGAAACCCTAGATTTAGTAATTTCCGTTTGCACCTTTAGTATCTTCAGATTTATTCCAGCTAGATTTCCAGTTGGTAGTTGTTCTGGGCAAATATTTTAATGTTTGAACTAACGACATAATATCTAGTCATGTGTAAACTGGTTTTGGTTAATCGTAACATATATGTTTTAAAACGAATGGGAACTGTATATCGCAGGTTATCAACTTAAGTTTATGTTATTTCAAATTAAATAATAAACGATCCTCTGGCGAATTTATTATTATTTTGAAATTAAATAACGAGAGTTAGTACTCACGAGTTGTGAAACCTGTATCTCAATGATTAATTGAATTTTGTATGGTCTATTTTTGTTGGAATGTACGCGCGGAGTAAACGAGGATCTCGCAGAGCGAGACTTAACCAGACAATAGAAATGTTCGAAAAAATGTATCTCATCATAGGATAGGCCACTTAAATGCGAGTTACTGCTTTATCACTTAGGGATAAAATTACAAGTCTCGTTAAATTTCAGTTCATGCAAAAGGAATTCGAAGGTACCAAAGGGGCAGACAGAAATCGTTAAGTCGGAAGACAGACAAGACCAAGGCCAACAAAATGAAACGAAAGACAAACATAGAAAACACAACACTTCTACAAATTCATTTTAAGGATGTTGACATAAATTATTTTTTAGAGAAAGAATATGGAACATATGCCAGATAAAATACGATCCACATCTTACATTATTATTCAATTTACTGCAATTGATTTATTTTCGATCTTAATATTTATTTGTTTTCCAATCAAAATACAACTCAGACAAAGATGGTTCATGTTTTAAAGATTTATTTAGTTTACTAAAATTAACCTGGAAAGTCATACGGAAACATACACTACACACTTTAGTACAAATAGGACTAAGGAAGTGTATATATTCACTGGATATATTTCCAAATTATTTGCGATTCGTGTCTGTTAAACGATTGATTCTTTAAAAAAGAATTATTTTTAAGAACTACAATTCTAGTACCAGTCCGTCTTCAAATATACAAACAGGAATGCTGTATTTTAACACAATAATTTATATACGGGTAACCGATCATGCATTTCCATTCACATTTTGTTGACACATTTCAGATTTCGAGATTATTGTCTTGTTTTTTAAATTAATAGACTGTGGCACAATACATGGTCCCGCCATTTAAAAATTTGCATTCACATGACCGTAACTTAATTTCGTATCAGATTTCTGAAACATAGGATTCTATTTTGGGAACTACCCGGCGTCAATAAACCACAAATGCACATTAATGTATGGAATTAAACTGTTAGTTCGATTGTTTAAAATCTTAATTTGATCCCATGTGCAGAATGGAAGTAAAAATTTCGCTAATATTGGGAATAATTCAATTTCAGGTAAGTTTTTACATATAACTGCTAGTTTAAAGAATTTCTTTTGATAATCTGGAATAAATCAAAAGCCAACGCCTATTACCAACCAGGAAATAGTATAGATCCTTTGATTGATTGTTGTATTATATTGAAACGACACCCGTTATACTGTCTTCAATGTGTTTTTCTTTGTTAAACTTGTATCTCACTAAGTATTACCCGCATTCTACTAAATGGTTCAAAATATTAACATGCCGAGTGCATTTATTGGGAATGCTCAGTTAGGAACTCCCTATAACTCTCTAATATGGAAAGTGTGTGAGAACAAATAATTATAGATTATTACATGCTACTTTCCTTATCAACCCCTCTCATAGTAAGAATCTGGTAATTGAAATGACACCTGCATGTAACACCAGGCATTGGTTTATACATGCAACTCTACGAAAAGGATGATAAAACTTGAGGGTATTGAAGGATCAACTATGGGGGTTCAAGTCAAAAGACACCGTAAATCCGAAAATATAATACAAGGGCAAATAACACAACACACAGTAATATACCTGGATCAGCATTCATTTTGTCCCCCATCATCCCCGAAACTGGCATTACTTTTCTTGCATTGTTCATAAGGAATGTTTAGGAAAACTCAAAATCGGATGAAAAAACATACAGAATCGATTTTTTGCCTACTTTGACCCCTTTTATGCCCAAAAAGGTAAGAGGTGGAGAAAATCCATTGACATATAAATGAAAGCTGTCTTTTCTCCTGCAAAAATTTTTTTTCATAACCTTTCTCCCCTTTGATAAAGAATATGTAAAATCTACAAAAACTCTTAATGAAAAATTTCTCATCCGATTTTGATGGTTTTCCCAAAGGATTGTTTCGAAAATAGGTAGAAAATATTTGTCCTGTCTAAAATCATTGCGATTGCATTTTTCATTAGGAATCATTTGAAAAAAAGATCAAAATCGGAAGAGAAATAAAAAAAGTTCCAAAAAGGCATGGCTTCTTTTAAATCCGGTATATCGCAGTAACGATAAGATGGATCATGGCGCATGTGACATTTAAGTGGGCTTTGTCTTGGTGAAAACAAAGAAAAAAAACTAATAAAATCATCAGACAAGGAATAGATAACTTACATTAATATATAGAAGAAATCCATTTTAGTGCCAACTCTAAAGACCACACAAACTAAATGCCAACTTTTATCTTAATAACACAAAATATAAAAAGAATCAGTTTACATGTAATACCAGCCTGTCAACGAACGATAACGCCGACGATGCCGATAATGACAGCGCCATACCATAATACGATCACAATATAAAATATTGGCCAAACATGCGACCTGATGCATGTGCACTCTGAATGTTTTTGTCAGTTCCCGCCTTATTAGGGGCACTGGCCTTATTACAACATGTATAAAGACTCTCGCCGTATTACTATAAAATCAGTGTTGTATTTTCTCTTAATTGAATAATTGATTCACTTCAGAATCTAGGTCGTAAACATTTATTTATTGATTGCGTGTTTGTGTACGAGGTGTATGGATTTTATGGGTGTGTCTCATTTCGAACGTCTTTTATATCAAAATCTGATCCATTTTAGATGTTAACAGACAAATACAGTATTTCATTATGGAAACTTGAAGATCTCATTAACAAGCCAGTCAGCTAGTATCTAACTCATATATTGTACGTCCTATTAGTTTGTTTTTAAGCGAATTGTTTTTAGATATCATGTAGAGTGCGATTTTTGGCATTTAAAAATGATATTATTAAATATTGATCTTGGTGTAGTTTCAATGAATTTCAATGATCATAGCCGGACAGAAGCTGATCAAGACTTTTGGAAAGTAGGGGGGATTTTTTGTGGACCTCTTGTTCCATCAATTTTTCTCGATTTCTAATGGAGATAAACCCAATGTTAGCCTCGAACTATTCCCCTTTTTATCATTTTTACGTTTCAAAGGGGATCATCCCTGCCCTCTGTATCCTTCCTTGATGGAATAACGTCAGAATAAAAAGACAACAACTTCTACATCTTGCACACACGCGGCTTTACGCATGACGTTCTGAATTCGTCAATTGAGAACCCCAGTGTACTTTTGCTTCAATTTTACAACGACGTGTTGTAATACAGAAGAAATTATTAACCGTTTTGTAAAAAAGAAAAAACGTAGATGACTTCAATTCTGACCGAAAACAACTTTGTTATAAAACACACATAAAAAGTTCTACGTCACATGAGTTAATAGATATGGGCTGTATGTTAACGAAAACATTTAAATGTCTCATATTGTATTAGTCTTTTATAAAAATTACCATTTGATGAAATTGGATAACATGAAACATCAAACTCGGAGATTTGGAAACCCGGAAGTCACGACTGCGTTTTTGTGATTTAATTGAGAACATGATACCTGTATAGCCATTTTAAATCGTTTCTTTTTAAATAAAAGCAATTTATTTAAACTAATGTAACATGTTTGTGGCCACAAAATGAAATAGAATCATTATAATTTCAACACTATTTGTATTGCAAGATTTAAATTATAACACTATACCGAAAATGTTTTAACGAAAATTAACCATTTAGATTTTGAAGGACTTCAGTACTACTCAACAGTACTAAGACAAGGCTATGATTTAAGGCAAGGATATCAAGATTGTATAGATTTGCATTACTTTAGAAGAAACTCGTCAATGCTGGTCATACCTCTATGTCACTTATCAGTGGCTGTGCTTTCATCATAAAAAACAGCAGCCATTACTTATGTTTAGTCTTCAAAGGTAAATGGACGTAAATTCGCATAATTAACAAACAAAAATAATCGTTATTATTTTTAAACCAAATCATTTGGGGTCGAAAGAATTCTGAGGTATAATCTCCACCTTGATTTAACAGTTACATAATATAACTGACCCCAAACTAAAGACCGATGGTCTAATTTGTCATTTAAGGACTAGTGCGAAATAATCTGCAAATGCATCTTTTTTTGTTATTGTTTTTTTGTTCGTTTCTAGAAAAGCAAATATTGAACACTAGCCACCTATCATTATGACCTAAATCTTTTTTAATTAAGTAATTTGGCAAGTACAATTCTTGTTTTCAAGACTCTAAACCGAAATGGTACATTAGTTCGTCGCCTTTCAGTTGTAGAATCTGGTTATTGACATGCAACCCCATTCATTGCTTTATAACATTACGGAAAGCGAGATAAAAGCGAGGGAAAACTATGAGGATTTAGGTCAGTTGACACCGTTTATCCGAGAATATAAGTCTTTATTTTATGCGCATTTAGGGTTTTGATTCAGATAATTGATTCCTAGGTCGTAAACAGTTTATATTGATTGTATGTTTGTGTTTGTTTATTAGGTGTACGGGTTTTATAGGTGTGTCTTTTAAATTAAAATTTGATCGTGTATAATATTAACAAAAATACATAATTTCATCACAGATACTTAAACTCTGTCTGGAGATCTCTTTACCAGTATCTAACTCATATGTTGTACTTTCTATTTGTTTGTTTTAAAGCTAGTTGTTTCCAGGAAAATATCATGTAGTTTTTATTTTTATGCTTTTGAAATGTTTTATCAATATAATCTTGATGCATTTCCAACAAATTTTCGGTGTTCATGGAATAAGTCAGAATAAAAAGACATGTTTTACAGATCAGACATGCTTCGATCAATTTATTTCTTGGCACAAATTCATTTTACAAAAATTGTAATCAAGCTTTTCAATTTTTGCGTATGTAAAGAAAATGCTTTCATTTTACAAAGACTAATCGCAATAAGGTAGATGCTTTTAACTCATTTCATACAGAAAAGAAAACAACCGTAGATTTTTCATTGCTGACTGAAAACAACTTTGCTGTAAAACCACATATATAAAGATCAACGTCACATGAGTGAAATGAAAGCAATTGATTTTTAAAGTGTCAACAGATATGAAAAAGTATCATGACAGTTTGAACATTTGAATTTTAAGATTTAAATTCTTTATCTATATACGGAAATTCGAACATTGATTATGAAGGACTTCCATACTCAGATAAGGCCAAAAATAAAGGCAAGGATACCATAATTGTACAAGCAACTCGTTAATGGTTGTCGTAACTCTACATCACTTATCAGTGGTCTGTTTGCCTGGTAAAAGATGAATATCCTTGAAAGCCTTCAAATAAAAAAAAAACGCGTCTAGCGAAAAAAGTATACAAATGCTACCTGAAACAAGTCAGCTGTGTAATCATATGCTTAGGATCTGGCTGTGTGCTTTCTTAGTTCTTTCTTGGTTCGATGTTGAAGTTCCTGCAAAATTATGCTATGTTCATTATGTTTGACGACACGTGTAATATCTTATAAATTACATGTCAAATATAAAGGATATGAAATAAATGCCAGAAACACAATTATCCATTTCTCATATCATTTTTGCTTACATTTTAATAGAAAATTCATCTTTATACAAGAGCCCTTATCATCACCCGAATATATGTATACCAATGTTTAATAAATACTGTGAATTTCGCCATGCTGTATACGTTAGTTATATTAGCTCTCAGAAGAAGCAATAGAACCATGCAAAAAATAGGAAATCCGAAATCTAAACATTGAAAAAGTATAGAAATTAAAAAAATCGTTATATAGAGGAAGCCATTTCCAGCGGCAAAAACATCTACTAAGTTCAATGTAGTTTGAAGCCTAACATTAATTTAAGTATATTAGAATTGAAATAAAAACTGCATATTTCTGTAAAATAATATAAAAATAAAAAGTCTGACAACTGTGCTGATAAAACCAGTCGAGGACAACTGGTCCACTAGAAGTGGTATCCTCTAGTTGTGCTAGAGCCAAAACATTACAAGTCCAAATTATAATTCCATTTAAACAGACAATGCCATACATAATGCTTATATGCCAGAATGAACGAAATTAAGGACAGCTTATGAACGTTTTTATAATGGCGTTAATCGAGAAGTGAGTGTGAACTCCAAGATTAAACTGAAGCAAAATAGAAGAACAATAGAACGCTATCTCTCCAACACAGCTGACTAATCGTGCAAAAAATGTATCTAGTATCGTTCTATACCAGACGGGTTTTTCATTTTTAATGTTTTAGTGAATTGTCTCCAGAGACTATTTACCTACATGTTTTAGTGACTATTTACCTACATGTTTTAGTGAATTGTCTCCAGTGACTATTTACCTACATGTTTTAGTGAATTGTCTCCAAAGACTATCTACCAACATGTTTTAGTGAATTGTCTCCAGAGACTATTTACTTACATGTTTTAGTGAATTGTCTTCAGAGACTATTTACCAACATGTTTCGTTATATTGTCTTCAGACACTTTTTATCAACTTGTGTCCCTGCAATCTCTCTTGAATAATAGTTACAAAGGTTTTATGAATTTCGGTTAGAATCTTTCTAGCTTGCAATCGTAAATTCAAAATAAAATTGTCCGATATTACAAAAATAAGAATTGATTTATATATGCGTGCGTGCGTGCGTGCGTGCGTGCGTGCGCCACGGTCCTTGTCGCTAGTTCAAATGAAGTTTATTGTACATAGCTTATATGGAGCAATTTAGGTTTGTAAATAAAAAACATCTATAGTTATTGTTTTAAAATGAAATCAAATATAGCTTTAAAACTACTTCCAGAAAGAAAGAAAAATAATGGCTAACCATTTTCTATTTCTCGGAACAAAACAAAGTAGTCGAAATCCTACACAAAAGGGAATTTATGCGGTAAATGTCAAAAAGACGATACTACATCTTTTTGAATCCAGATGTAGTCACAAGGCCCTCAACAAGGGTGAAATCCTTTTCCTTTTGACGAGCAGGCGCGGATCCAGAATTTTACGTTAGGGGGGGGCGCTGGTCCAGGTCAGTGCCTTGTTAGGGGACCAGGGGGGCGAAGCCCCCCCGGAAAGCTCATAGAAATCATGAAAATTAAGACTAAAAATTATATTTTTTTCGTTTTTAGACAGAAAACCAACCGGCTAACTTCAGTCAAATAAATATCAACAACACAGAAAACCAACCGCCTAACTACAGTCAAATAAATATCAAAAGCACAGAAAACCAATCGGCTAACTACAGT
>JARWCS010367642.1:0-10377 GCA_034783895.1 Geukensia demissa | reverse complement strand
TGCTACTGATGAGAGGTTACTCCTTGAAATGTACATATAGCATACCTAAATTTTCCATATTTATTTAACATTGGTAAATTTGTATATATATAATAATTTCACACAGCGGTCATCAGTTTGACTGGCGGAGAAAACCCGGAGTATCAGGAGAGAATAACCGACCTTTGGTCGGTGATTGACAAACCTTAACAAATGCTTTGATCAGTTAAGCCTATAGATAATAAACTTCGGTGTTCTGCACAACTAAATATTTTTTGGTGTTCTATTTGTAAGAAAACTGTTCTATACACGTTCGTTGATGAACGTGTCATTTAAAATGTAAACATAACTGTTATTCATGCTACATGGTAAATAAGATATAATTGGTCTATTACCTCAGTTTTGGATAGTTTCTCGATTTATTTTTCTTGGGGATTTCTCAGGTGGCTTCACGATATGGATGTTTGTCTTTCGTTAAGGCAGGACAGAAACCGTTACATGTTAAATATTTTTAAATCGAATGATTGATTTTGAACCAGGAAAGATTACGCTAGTAAAATCCAGAGTTGTATATGTAACTGGCTTTCCACTTATACTAGGAATGGGAACGTGCTTAGAACAGGGGCGTCATTAGAGTCTTCTAATTGATGAGTTGCGAAATTAAACATTAACCACAACCACGAACCGCGTTTTGGAGACCGGTGCCCCCAGGAGAGAGGTACTGGCAATTTCGACTTCAGAAACGACTCTTTTGTTGAAAATCATACGAAATGTCTTATTTTTATACTATAATAATACTTTTTTATAGAGTGGGACGGATTTGGTAGATTTAAGCTTCTTTTCTCCGGACTGCTTCCATTTTAATGAGAAAGGACATGGTGCTGCTGCCCTCTCTTTATGGAACAACATGGTATGTAATTTAATTCCTTTATCTTAAAAGAAAAGACATTCATCGACGCAAAAAGCAGTATACAGAAGGCTAAATTTGTTAATATTATTATTAATCCTATTACACAGTGCAAAATTAAGTTACACTAGATTTCAGCAGTTACCGCTAATAGCTCGTTTTCGTTCTTATCATTTAGTTGGAAGCACCTGGTGTTAAACAGCATGACTGGCATTTGGATCAACCTTTCCACTGTCCTGGAACACATGTACGTATTAATATATAAATTCATCTTGAATAATTTAAACATCTAAAGGTTTCCATATGGTGGAAAAACATTCCTTGTGGCGAGCTCAATGTCGCCACAATATATAAGAAGTGCGCATTCTAAGTGATAAGAGTAAAAAATCAATGTTGATTTACACATGGTTGAAAATTATACATTCTAAACAGCACAGGTTTACATTCAAACTCACTACCTCTTACAGTCGCATGCAACAAATGCACACAAACGAAATCTTATAATTTTCGATCGTTTCATTTCGTTTTGTTAAACGTGAAAGTATTGTCCTCCCGCATTTGTTGTTTCATTGTTGACGATGAAACATTTGATTCCAATACAGATCACACATCCATTCTGATCGCAAAAAGCCATAATAAAGCAACTTGTGTGTGGTTCATTGCATTGTTGAATTTTTATTAAATTGTCATGCGCAATAAAAAATAACTTATTTTTCTATGTGGAAAACTACCTGAGACATAACAAACGAGAAATACGCTAGAAGTTTATTTACGATAAAACAAACACCTAATACAAGGAAAACGACAGCTTTTCTGTCACAAACTGTATTTCTCAATCTCTTAAAAACTTGTACAATGAATTTATTTTTCGTTTTTTTGCAGGGTGTTCATGACCACGAGTATTTTACCACCAAACTAAATGCAAATGGTCCAATACAATTTGGAAAGTAAAATGTAAATAATTTCAATCTTAAAAGGGTTCCTGACAATAAAATTGTTAAATACTTAGTTCGTATTACATATGAATTTTATATCATAGACTTTGTATTAGCATATAAATGGCCGGCTAAAATGCTGGTTTGTCCTGCAGTTCAAAACAAAATGAATCCAGAATATTCATGGAGCAAATTACTTTCGGGATAATTAGGAGAAAAAAAGGATATGGAGTAAATTTCAAGGAGACCGCATCACATCTAACCAAGCAGATGCCAATTTAAAGAGGAGTCCACATGACCTTCAACAAGATGGAATCCCAATCCTTTTTTCAACATCCTAATCCTTGTGTCAAATGTGATTTTAAAACTTAGTGTAAATGTTAAGGGCTGGCGAAAAACCTAGTTATTTATTAGTATAACAGTGAAAATAAAAAAAAAACAAGAATAAGCACAAAAGCGACCCAATTGCAAAAATTCCTGGCTTGGAATAGGCGCTGCAACGATAGTTTCATTTTTGGTACATTCTTTACCCCATCCCTAAATGCGAATAATGAAAACAGAATAAAGAATTATACTATTAACGTCAAAATGTAAACATCAAAACCGAAAGCATACTCTTTATTTAGACCAGTTTCTGAACATTGATAATATTAAAATCAAAAACAAGTAAAAGAGAGGTACTTCCCAGTTTATGCAGTTCACTCAGCAGGCTAAGTTTGTTTTACTGGAAGACAAAGTAAAAAATCCTACAACACAAATAGTCATCAAATAAAGAAATTCTAAATAAAGATTTTGTACTGTATTGTAAAAAATCCTGATGATCAAACAAGGTGTCTAATTAAGTTTTTCAGACAGGCAATGAATTTGTCAGTATGAGAATTTATAAATCAATGGGTAGATTCCTGATTGATAATATTAAATTTTAAACTCTGTACTTTCAACCGGCTTAGGAATGGAATCTTCTAATATCGTGGTAAGATTTAGTGAACGTTCGAGCAAATCGCACAAAATTGTGAAATAATAACACTATTAGAAGGACTCGTCAAGGAAAGGAAATTTCATGATGGAGAAAGAAGAGTCGTTCCTTTCATCTAACTTTCATAAAAAAGCAACCCTGTTTCATAAATCAAATCTAAGTCCAAAAGAAGAACTATAATAATAGATTTTATTAGCTTTCGTTTACAGAAAGGAATTCGAAGATACCAAAGCGGCAGACAGAAAAAATGGATTATTCGAGGCGAAAAATATCGTCAAAATATCTATTGCTAAATATATCAACAGAATTCTGTTTTTTATTATAATTTTGCCATAATTTGTGATTCAAGACAATAAAGAGATATATGAGAAATAAGAAGAGTGCAGTTTGAGCCCATGGAAATACCGACAATATCGTTTTGTTTGGTTCAGAATGTTTAACAATTTATTATTTCTGTCTTGCTTAGTCCTTCGGGTCGCGGTGAACTATTGCCCACACTGCATTTGTCGTCAACACTTTACATTTTTATATTTTCCTTCATCTGAAACAACTTGGAAAAACGCAATGTTAAAAAATATGGCCATATGAGACATTGAAACATTTTTTCACGTCTGAAACTCTTATGAAAATCAAACATGTGGTTTTGAAAGTTTAAGTTTAGAATAGAGAGATCAAAAGTGCATAGTCCAAAGAGACACGACAAATTGAAAACAAACTAAAAAATGCAAAAACAAAAAATAAAGGCTTTGGAACTCCACTCCTTTACAAAACAGAAGCGGGATCAGGCTCCGAAAGAGTACACATTCACTGTCCTGCGCACAACACTTCCATGGAATCTGTTTACTTCTATCCGGGTAAACGGCAACCCGAAAAGAGGTCAACTCATTGATGAAATATTGATGAAAGAAGGTTCATAACTAGTTGAGATACATATGATATCATAAAGATCAACCAATTCATGATGGCAACCATGGAAGGAGGGACCATTTCAAATTTAATTGGACGTATTCTTGTTGAAGTAACTCGCTTTAGGAAATCCTAATACTTGGACAGGGACGAGAGAAAAATAATCCAAGGATGGTCACCTACAAACACTTTGTTGAAGTTTCTTCTCCTCAGCATTCAAAAAGCTATTTAAATCATGTCGAATGAAGATCCTTTACAACCATTGGTTTTAATGCTGTCCAGTAATGCAAGAATAATTAAACATAGTTTGGATCCTTAAAGAAATTTTGTCACATGTTTTTGTCATTAGTTCTAATTGACACCAAGAAGATTTAAACCGGTGTTATAGAGCCAGTTTTCCCCCATAGTCAGTTTTCCCCCCGGAAAAATGACTATGGGGAAAAACTACTATAGCAATGTCATATAGTCATTTTTCCCCCCGGAAAAATGGCTATATAGTAAAATTTCCCCCCGGAAAAATGGCTATATAGCCATTTTTCCCCTTTTGTCAATTGAAGGAAAACGGCTTTCTCAAGTTGCAGATTATATCCTCCTCGTTTGAATTGAATCAAAGACAAAAAAGTAGAATGCGAACCTCTTAAAATTAATATTATTTCGATGTTTTGAATTTTGTTTCAATAAGGTTGTAAAGTTCGTCTATACTTAATTTTTCCAACAGTAACACTAATAAAATACTTAAATGTACCTGGGACTAATATATCGAAGGGATTCGATATATTAGTCCCAGAATGTATAAAAAATACATAGCCAATTTCCTTTGATAAATCTACTACTTACTCAAATACTTTTTATCCTCAAAAAGTAGACACATTCCCTGCCCCTTTTGCGTGAACTCGACCCTGTCTACTTCTTCTGCATGCCAGATTCATATGTTCTATATGTTATTCTGGTAATAAAATAAAGGAACATCTAAAGCGTTTTGGTTGTTAAATAATATAAAACGAGAAGATTAGATATGGCATAAAAAGTAAAGGAATGACATTCCTTTTCCCGATAGGATTCAATATATAAGCATTATTATTTGAAGCACTCTTCACATTGGTTTCGACAGTCGTCGTTCCACGTTTTTTCAAACCAACAGATTGATGCTGGTCCGTACACCTGCTTATCATAGGCGTGATAGCTGACGGACAATATAGTGTTGATAAAAATCACATTGCTTAGGTATATTGGAAAGGGAAAAATATAAAGCTTAGCCCGTTCAATTTCCCGGAAGTATGTAGTTGAAAGAATAAATGTACATGTATCACTATTGTGCATATCACATCCAAAGATTTCTCTCACCGATTTTGATTCATTACATTTAGAGATGCATGAAAGACTGGTAGCCGTATTTTATTCGGTAAATAATAATATTTATCTGAAAATTAATGTTGAATCTGTATTTTAAGCTCACATGGCGCATAGGACTAGGCGAGCTATTGTCATCCTTTTGAGAATTAAACTCGGACGTAAAAGTGAACCCAAGTCAACGAACTATGAAAAGTAGGTCAAACAGACCTAATTTTCGTAAGATGCTGCCAGACCACTAACAATGATGCCACAAATTCAATGAACCTGAGGCAATAAAGCTTGAAAAGTAGCTCAAAGTGACCTAATTTTTATTATACGACCGCAGAAAATTTGCTGTCGTTTTATGTTATGGCAATGTCGTCGGCGTCGTCGGCATCGGCGTCGGCGTCTTCTGTCTTCTTCTCGGTGACTATCCGGTTAATCGGGAATTCTGGTTCGTGAACGATTGTTAATCGAAAAATCTGGTTCGTGAAGAGTTTAAGCAGATTTTTAAAAGTAGGTGAACTGTCTGAACAAAAAAATATCTTCGTAGTTCTATTGTTTATCAATTTCTTTCGGTAATTGCGAAAAAAAGGAAGGTCATACTGCAATGCAATTTTAAACATATGGTCAGAAAGTAAAAAATCTGACGCCTAGACAGATAATCTACGACTATTTTTGTTTGAATTTAAAAACTGTTCTTGGATTAATCATAAAAATGTTGAATATTAAATGTTAATCAAAATAGTTAGGCTGCAAGTCAGAAAGGACAAGGTATGATAAGAGCCTAATTTGGCCCCCATTTATCGGAAAATAATGAAATGGTTTAAAATAATTGTTTTATGCTATATGTTATGCAGAAATATACTTATTTCACTCACCTGATCAGTTAAACGAGTTTGAATAATATTTTTATTCGTTTAAACATCCGTAAAAGTGCATCATAACAAGAAAAATTGGAAAACTGGCCAAAATCCTCAAAATTTTAGTGTTTTTTGGTAGAATTAACTATGAGCAAGTACGTAGACCACTGAAATATGTTGACAAATATTTTGTAAACTTACCATTACACAATATTTTCAAAAGTTATTGCTGGTCTAAAGACGCGCTCATATTTGATTTTAATAAAAACTACATAAAATCGGTAGTTTTTCGGCCATTTTTGCAAAATATTGGAATTCAGGGTAACTTTATGACGTCAACGTGACATCATACGACAAAAATCTTGCTTAAAGGGTTTATATTTAAAAACTTTGACTATTTCTAAGCAGAATTAGCAAAACATTAATTTCTTCTGACAAAGTTGAAAAATGGGGGCCAAAATGGGTCCTTATCATACCTTGTCCTTTGTACTAATAATCTTAAACTAAGTGTTTACTCTATCACAGAAAAATAAGACAATTTGATGGGTCAGTTTAGAAATGGAATCCAGATTTGAAGAAAAAGGCCATGTGAGCTTTAGCCCTAACTTGATGTCCTTGTTATCATAACTTTTTACATTTTCCTCTACCCTAAAACCACTGAATAGATTTAAACCAAACTGGACAGAAATGTTAGGCAGGTGGTCCTTTACCAGATTTATGTTATGGTGTTGATTAGAAATTCAACATGGCAGCCAGGGCCAATAATGTGTTCTGATTGGTCCAGATTTTAAAACATTTTCTTGTCAGAAATCTAGTGTGTTTAATTGTTCCTTTCAGAACTGATTTTAGATGGTCCTTTAACTTAATTTGTGAACTGTTTACAGATCAGAAATTCAAATGGCCACTATGTTGCAACTTAGTTTAAATAACATTTGATCCTATGGTTATTTCACATTAATCTTCTTTTCTGAAACCTTTTCATAGGTTTTAACCAAGCATTGCAGAAATGTTAGGCAGGTTGTCCTTTACCAGATTCGTGTTTTTTGTGCCTATCAGAAATTCAACATGGCTTCCAGGCTATGTATGGTTTCTGATTGGTCCAAATTTCAAAAATCCTTGTCAGAAACAACAAAGTGGATTTAATTGTTCTTTAGTATAAATGATTTTAAAGAAGTCCCATTTAGATTTATGAATTATTTGCTGATCAAACATTCATGATTGCAGCTATAATTTAACTTAGTTAAGCATAAATAGATGCCATATTAGTAAACAGTTTAAAAAGAAATGATGTTTTTCACGGTGAGCAATTACAGGCTGTGTGGAGCCTCTGGTTAAATAAATTTCCAGATTCTGAGAGAAGTCTCATTTTGAGATGTTGTCTGATTGTCTTATTTACTTTAAACTTTTAACTAAAGCTTTTTAATTGTCTCAGTTGTCGATTGGTAAACCATAAAATAAAAGTAATATGTTATGCCATTCATTTTAAATTTTCAGCACTCAAGAAATCAGAAATTGGGACTATGTGGAGAATTATTACTCCTTGGTTGCTGGAACAGTGTGAAACAGATTCTTGACAGATTGCCGGAATTCTTTGCCACATCATACAAGCCTCTCACGATGAAAGTGTGTGAAACCGTCCACATGATGATAGCCCCTCTCTACAGGGAGTAAGTAATATGATAAAACCTGTCTTCAGAGACCAGCCTCTGTTAGAAGAGCAACCAAATGTGTCACAATATAAGTTATAGTAGAAAAAAATTTTTGAGACCACTAAGATGGCAGGAAAGGTGGTCTTTCAAACTGTATTTGCTTTTTGATCCCTTAAAAATCAATAACTCTTGCAGATAAACTTATTATTTCACTAAAAAAAGAATTTTTCAGATTTTAGTGTTTGATTGCAGACCCTTAGCAAATTTTTTATTTCAAATTCTGCTAAGCTGGCAAAAGGTTTAAGTGAATTTAGGATTCAGTGATGTCGGGTTTGGTTTGATTACATTGTTTTGAATTTTGTGGAATTTGATTCAATTTAAAAAAAAAAACCATTTATTTGTGCAGTTTCAACTGAAACATTATGTGCTAAAACAAACTCAACATCCTGGTTTTCATGAATGACAAAATAGAGAAAAGAGATGTGGATAGATTTCTCTGTGACAGCCATTCAAAATGTAAATCATAAAATTCTACAGGTTGCCCGAAGGCCTTCATTAATATACATATATCTAAACCCTACGGCGCAAAAAATAAAATGTGATGATATATAAATGATCGGCATTTAAAATGTCTAAAAATAGAATGAAAAAGATTGTTCTTCATTTCAGGAATTCTGGTTTGCCAAAGAAATTGTTAAAAGGGAAGTTGAAAGAGGACAGTAAAGTTCCCCAAGTGAATACCTTCAGAGACCTACATACACAGGCATTCTCCGTTCTCAGGTATCTGGGGCCTTATACAGCATATGATCCTGTTCTTATTGCTAAAATCATCCGATTGGGAAAGACATTTATGATGAAGGTAAGAATTTGTGCAGTTTATTATTTTTTTTAACTCTCTTATACAGGGATGATTTTATTAGACTATTGGCAGTCCAGATTTTCAATTACAATTCTAATTTTATATACTGGTTTCCAGATGGCTTTTTCAGCTACTTTTCTTGGTTTGAAATATCATCCTTGCTAATAATTTCAGTAACAGTCAAATTTTGGTTGCAGGAACTTGAATGGTTTGCACACCTTGGGTAACCCAAAGGTCCCTTTTCTTTGTATTTCTATGAACTCAATTATTAAAACAGTTTCTTTAACATGTTTAACAGGACAGTTTTTGGGTCCATTAGGTTTCGGAATTTCTAAGTTTGAATGTGATGAAGCCTTATTTTGTATGATAATTTCAAAATTCTTATCCATCAGATTTTTTTTTATAAAAGTATAGAGGAAAAGCCATTACATGTGTGTGCATGACTACTGGTTATGAAAGTGTTTGAATAACAGCCTAAAGATGTACATGGTGTTTATACTAAAATATTGTTATTCAAAACATATAGGACCACTTAAATTTGTTCCAATAAAAAGGACTTTTAGAATTATTCAGGTTCTCAAATACATTCAGAGAATTTTGAATGGACTGATATGTGATATGAAAAGTATAGATATGGCATTAAAATCAAGGAGACCTATCCACGTCTTTCCAAACAGATATAAAAAGTTATAATCTAGATGTCTCCACAAGGCCTTCTACAACGGTGATATCCCACTTCTTAGGATGAGCTCTAAATCATTCTGAATCAAGCTAACTGTAAATATTGAATGACAGGCGAAATACACAAATATTAATAATTTATTGAATATCAATGAAAGTGTAATAATATAAATGACACAAAGATAATCTAATGCCTTTGAGGCCTGATATTGGGAAGGCTTATGCAACCTCCTCTTTTCCCTTTCCTCTTGACAAAGGTAAAAATAAAATAGAAATAAAACATTAAAGGCACAAGGCTTTCACGTTTGAGACTGTGTAATGCACTTTGATATTACAATTGAAGACTAAATATAGGAATTTAAAAATTGATGATGACATTTTCTTGCTTTCGGAATCTTTTATGCTATAAATTGTTTTTTGTACTTACACCATGAAACAGCTTTGGATATATATGTAAAACAGAATTCCCTCTGAAGAACTAACCGAAAAAAAGAAAGAAAAGAAAAAAAAGTGATCTTTAATTTAATGCCTACACAGACAGATAGACCTAAGAAGTACATGCATGTAATACATAAATTGTTATGTTGTCACCTAATTTTTACTTTTTAAGGAGCAGGACATACACTGCATATACATGTTCATTAATGTTATTGTTTGTTATTCAGAGACAAGAAGGGGGATTAACTCCAGAAGATGATATTGCCTATTATGGTTTTCTGAACATGTTAGATGAAGTTCTCCTGCCCAGTATGTCTATGTTGTCCAACAACTGTTGTTTGTCTGAGGAACTATGGTCGCTACTCAAATTGTATCCTTATGAACTCAGGTAATGTCACTGTAATAGGATAGATTTACACTGTAACAAGAGGCAAATACATATGATAAACATGTAACAATGGCAAATAGAATCCTCATTTGCATTTAGAGGTTATAAAAAAAAGATCACCTACAGTCTAATTTACTAAGATAAACAAAATCCGATCAACTAATGCTCTATAGTCGAACATATGGTACAGGTGAGCAATTACAGGTTTCACGGGGCCTCTGGTTTTATTTTCTATGCCACCAAAACGTAAATAAGAAAACATCTATATTAACCAACCCTTTTAGCACACAAGTATACAGAAAGATATCTTTGGTATCAATTAGAACTCCCATTATTCTACATATACAGTGGACCAGCCAAAATACAGATTAATTGCTTCCAAAACAACATAATTTTGATTAACGTATGTGAGATGTGGAACATGTCTTTCTGGCATATATTTCATATTCCTTCTTTAAAATATT